>AYEL01056274.1:0-61686 GCA_000484575.1 Olivierus martensii
AATTTTTACTTTGATGATATTATTACGATTAATAATAATACTTCAAAAAGTGACTGTATAAATTTTTGATGAAAATTTCAACACTCGCTGGAAACTTTTCGATTTCTAATGCGAGTAATTGATAATCTGATAATAGCCACCTTCTCTATTTTTGTTGGGCTTATAGGAGGTTATAATAAACCACCTTTTATCGCTTTCGGCGATAAAAGGTGGTTATTTAAATATTAAAGAATTAGAGAAAAATATGCATCTCCCCCCGATTACCATCTTCCCCGATCCACTCTATATTTTTCCAATTTCATAAATTTTGGATATTATAACTTTCGAGCATCAGATAAAATTCAGAGACCCTCAAAATATATTTAAGTTTCGTTGCCATTTAATTTTTCAATACAACTATGCGAGACTATAGATTTCCAAAACTAATATCCGTGCTGCAGAATGCATATTTCATCTCCCCATAATCATATAATCGCATCTATCTTAATTATGTACTTCATGGTGATCGTCAATATTAAAGTCCTTGAATGCACAACTATGTGATATTAGCCTTAGTATTATATCGTTTTCTATTTTTGTCAATTATTAAGCGATAGTGTTATTCGAAACTCATCCTGGACTATTTACTTCCACCAGTAAGAAACTTTTGATCTCTCTTAACATATCGAGAGAAATATTACTTATCTGCTACATTTGTAAGATGATTCTTTCTCTATTTCTTCATGGATTCCTATACTCATCATTTAGTCCTTCATTTTTCAAATAATAAACCATTTAGTGTTCCTCCATAACAGTGGTTCTTAACAGGTATTCCCGTCACACTGGTGTTCCTCGAAATTATAAAAGTGAGGCTTACTTGAATATCTTAACGTACTGTGCAGCACGCATTTTATAATATAGACAAGATTCAACTTGCATTTTCGAATAAAAATATTAAGCAGGTTTACCCACAAAAACACTTAAGATTTTGCTACAGTTTTCGACATCATATTTGTGTGAGCTAGGCTTTTAACATTAATGAATATAAAAACTAAAAATGTTAAAGACTTAGAAATATTGAATAAGAAACGAGGGTAGCTTTATCACATATCAGACCTGACATAGCTTAAATATGCAAAAGCTTAGGCATCGCATTAAACCTGATTTTAAAATATTCCATTTTTCTATAACAGATACTTCCAGTTCATTAAGAATATATTTTTTGATTAATTTTTTTTTACTGTTATTTAAATTAATTATAATTTTTAGTAAAATACATATTCATGCATATTTTCGTTGTTTAATTTTATGGTCTTAATGATATAGTGTTCCGCAAATTTTCATTACAATCAAGTGTTCCGTGATATCGAAAAGCTTAAGAACCACTGCTCTATATCATTTTTTAAAGATTAGATTAGTTTTAGATAAGCAGCCATATCACACATGCGATACACTATACCTTTGGTAAAAATAAAAGTTGTTGATTTTTGTAGAATGATTTTCTTAAACGATTTTCCCAAAAAATAACACTTGTAATCGATATGGAAACCTTTACATTGAATGTAAATACTATAACACATTCAGCAGGATAGTAGATAGCGTCATATCAAGTTACTACTGTACTAGAATGTCGGTTCGCAGTCAATATAGGATCCAATTATGAAGATATACACTGCCACAGAAGGACAACTAAAGCAAAAATTTGCAATAAGAAAGTTTTTTAAGATAATATCCTTAAAATTATTAGTTCAGCCTTTAAAATCTGACTGATTCAATAAATTATTTATATAAAATGACTAAGGAGTGTAATTATCTGAAGTATCAGAGGTCAAGTGAAGATCATTCGTTAGTCATTACTAAGCTATTTTTATTGGTGGCCGGGTGGCCTAGTGCTGACGCGTTGGCGTACTACGCAGGAAGATCCGAGTTCGCATCCCGGATGCTGCATCTACTGAAAAGTTTTTTCGGGTAGATGGACCCATGCCGGCCCGGCGATGCCTCCCTTCACCATTCGGCCCACTCCAGAGGTGTGGGTGCAGCCCAGGGTTGTAATTAGCCCCCTCTTAGTAATCGCCTTGATTGGAAAGGGGCGTAAAAATACAAAACAAAATTTGACCTATTTTTATAATCTAATCACTAAGAAGATAGTTATATCTTAAAATTAAATACCTATTTAATAACATCGTCTATAAAATGAATTATATTGAATAAAATATCATTTATTTGAATAAATGAGTTATTTTCAAGAACATTGCGTGGGACTTTCTGATCGATATCTCTTGAATTATTGAAAATACACTAGAGTGCATTATTATATTTTTAACTTCAAGCTTTTTCAATATTCAATCTATATTTTTTGGTGGAATATTAAGTTTTTAGCATTAAAATTTATATGTTAAAATATAATAATGGAATATAATTCTTCTATTTATTATATAATTTATTAAAAATAATATCTTTCTCCACACTGGGCAGGGAGTAACAATGCATCAAAAATTTTTCACACTTTGAAAACTTATATTTTCAAAACTAATAATCATAGAGTAATAAATAATAAATATTCCATAATAAAAGTTTTTTCTTGTTAGAATAATAATTAAAGTATGAAGAACTTTCAATAAGGATCTATTGTTTGTTTCAAAAATATTTTAAGTTAAGCAAAACTATTTTTGAAATAAATGGTACATATTTAGAATGTCTGTAATTTACTTAATTTCTTAATTAAGAAATTTAGTTCTAATTGAGTTATTTTGGCATATTATTTTTACTATTATAAATTCAAATAAAAATTTATATTTACTATTAGAATATATTTATTTTGTTTATATTTATTATTTTTTTATTGTTAATAAGCTAATATCAAATAACATTTATTAACTTTTGTTTTTCTTTCAGGAATGGATGAAAATAATACATTTATCTGCAGTATTTGTAACAATAAATTTATTTCAAAGGAAGAACTGAAAAAGCATTTTCTGTTACATGCAGAAGAGAAACCATATTGGTGTGAAATATGTCAGAAAAGATTCCCCCGAGAAAGTAGACTTAAGAAACACATCAAAATTCATAATAGAATTCCAGCTCAAACACAAACTATAGATAAGACTTTCACTTGTGAAATCTGCCTAAAAATGTTTAAAAATAGAGGTAATCTTAAAAGACATCTTATTGTTCATACAGGAGAAAAACCATTTGTATGTGATATTTGCACAAAAAGATTTACTCAAAGAGAATCTCTCATTTGTCATATGAGAATTCATACAGGAGAAAAACCTTTTGTATGTGATATATGTCATGAAAGATTCAGATATAGGAACTTATTCAAAAATCATAGATTAAGGCATTTAAATAAATGTTAATTGATCTTTTTATATTAATTGTAAATATCATTATAAATGTTTTAATCTTACTTTATCTTGAAACATAAATATTTATATTTGTCAATAATCATAAAATATTCATCAATCATCATTGAATTTCATGTGTCATAAATTTCATATTTTAACAAATAAAAAAAAGTCCTTATTTTTAAATAAGGACTTTGATTTTTAACTCGCTGCTTTTAGTGCTTAAATTTATCGTAAGTTTTAGGATCCTTTCATGATCCCTCTTCAGTACCATTCATTTAACTATACACCATATTTAAAAGAATGTTCTTTTAAATATGATGTATAGTTAAATGAATGGTACTGAAGAGGGATCGTGAAAAGATCCGAAAACGTTATACCATAATAAATAACTTTATACTTGCTAGTAGAGCTGTATGTCTTGTAATTATCATTACAAATTTAGCCTTAATAATTTATTTGTACAAATATTATAATTTTACCTTGTTATAATATTTTCTTTCTTGTGTTGAAAATTCTTTTCTTGTTCCATCATTATTAGTTGGAACTTGAGCATGTGCCCAAAGCCTCATTAATCGTCCTGTATTTGAATAGAGTAATGCTATATTGGCAATATCATTTACATCTTGAAAAGCCTTTATTCCACGTTCTAAAAAAGAATGACTTCTCTTCCATAATTCCGAAATTTTATCCATCAGTTTACCTTCAAAAATAATAAATTAACTTAAATTCATAATCTTTTAAATAATAAATATAACAGAACTCAGTTATAATGAAATTTTGAAAAATATAATACCTCTCTCTATTTTTATATATTTTAAATTATAAAACCATAAAAAAAAAGAATTTAATTTAAATTAAATTATTTTATTTCACTGCACAAATAAAATTTATATTATATTAGGATTAAAGCTTTTTGAAATAAAGATCATTTCTCAAAACAGTAATAAAATTCATTATGTATAAACTTTGTCTACTTGTGAGAAATAATATTGAAACTTTCCAGTTTATTATATTTCTTCTTCTTTTATTTATGGGTATTTTATTTAATTAGAGTAAAGAATTCATACTTCTAAAAACTTATTTTAAATACTAGAGTAAACAATAAAATTTATCTTATATCAAACATGTATGGAAGTGACTTCATCTGATCTATATAGCCATCCTATCAGAGTTCTCAATACAACTGAATTGATTAATTCTTTTCAGAGATTTGAGGAATCATCATAATAATGAATTGTAAAGAAATATGAAAAATACATAAATTAAATTGTAAGCTAAAAGTAGATATTTTGTGTTAAATGAATTATGCAAATAAACATTATATCCAAATTCCTATTGTATTGTTATTATATAAATCAGCAATTTTCAACTGATGTGCTGCGGAGGTTTCAGGAAGGTTAAAAGAAGTGAAAAAATTGAGGAATAAAAAAAATTATTGAAGTAAATTTTAGAAATACAGTATTTTTCATAAAAGGCCAATAAGAAGAAAAAAGGAATAACAGCAGTTTAGTAAAAAATTATAATATAGTGAAACTTCTGTACATTGGACACATTTGGTTCCTTCAAAATGTGTTCAACTTAGGCCTAGAATCCAGTATACCAGAAAATTGAAACTGATAACATAAACTGAAACAAGCAAAGTTATGTTTCAGGTTACTTTCAGTTTCTGCTTAAGCTCCACATAAACATAAAGTTCTGTCAACTTGTTTGTACAGCACCATCTAGTGTCCATATACATATTCAAGTTGGAGGATGCATCATGACTGATGCATCCTCCAACTTGAACTGCCTCTCTAAACTATGATACCAACAATGAGTAAATTAAAAACATCAAAATTATAAGTCATTACCTTTTTTAAGATTTGTATAATCTATTTTATTTAAAACAACAAAAGAAATTAATAAAATAAGAGCTTTTTATTATTCGTAACATTAAATGCGCAGAACCTAAAAGTCTTGAACTGAAAATTTTTCTTAGTCTGCACACCGCCATCTTATCTACTGAATACTAAACTTTGATTGGTTATGTAAGTGGACCTGAAACTGAAACGTTAAATTTATTTATACTGTACTTTCAGGTGAGTTTCTGGCGAAGATATGGTGTACAAACCGGAAACTGCATCACTTTCAATTTCAGTTTTAGAAATGTTTTCAAGTGTAGTGGATTCCAGGCCTTAGAGAGGTGTCCAGCATAGAGAGATTCATAAAATCAAAATTTTTTCTAAACATACTAAAACTAAACTCTGATTGGCTACGTAGTTGGACCTGAAACTGAAACGTTAAATTTATTTATACTGTACTTTCAGGTGAGTTTCTGGTGAAGATACGGTATACAAACCGGAAGCTGCATCACTTTCAATTTCAGTTTTCAGTTTCAGGCGTGTTTTCAGGTGTAGTGGATTCCAGGCCTAAGGAAGGCTTTCAATATAAGAATTATTTATTTGAAAAGAAGTCCGTAAGTAGAGTTTGCCTTTTTTATATTTAATTTACGCAGCACTTTTTTTAAATAGAACGTAAGACCTGGAATCCACTATACCAGAAAACTGAAACTGATAACATAAACTTAAACGTGCAAAGTTATGTTTCAGGTTACTTTCACATTTGCTTCAGCTCCACATAATCATAAAGTTCTGTCGACTTGTTTATACAGCACCATCTAATGTCCATATACATATTCAAGTTGGAGGATACGTCATGACTGATGGTCTGCCTCTCTAAACTACGACACCAACAACGAGTAAATTAAGAAGCAAAACATCAAAATTATAAGTCATTACCTTTTTTTAAGATTTGTATAATCTATTTTATTTAAAACAGCAAAAGAAATTAATAAAATAAGAGCTTTATATTATTCATAGCATTAAATGAGCAGAACCTAAAAGTCTTGAACCGAAAATTTTTCTTGGTCTGCGCACCGCCATATTATCTACTGAATACTAAACTCTGATTGGCTACGTAGTTGGACCTGAAACTGAAACGTTAAATTTATTTATACTGTACTTTCAGGTGAGTTTCTGGTGAAGATACGGTATACAAACCGGAAGCTGCGTCACTTTCAATTTCAGTTTTCAGTTTCAGGCGTGTTTTAGTAGTGGATTCCAGGCCTAAGGAAGGAATTACCGTCCTGTTTATTCTTGTCATATAAGAAATCTGTAATCAGAATACAACATGTGACATTCATTTTATATTTGTTTATCGCAGACTAATAACATCGAATCTCCACATAATGTCATATGCTCGAAAACTTGATGATAGTTTAGAAATTTATTTTTATATTAACCTGCAATTAAGATTGCAGACGTAATAATTAATATAGAAAATTATTAAAGCATATAAATATTCTATGTTTTATTTAGTAACACATCTTGAAAGATGTTTAATTGTTTAATACATAAAATAAATACGATCGTTTTAGAATTTTTTTTAATTTGGTTTTACTTGTGCAATTTCAGAAATTTTTCAAAAAAAAATATTAAAAATATTTCTTTATAAATATGCGATAATTATTAATTTACACAGGTTATATATAGAAATAGGATACATTAAAGTGAATTTAAAAAATATAAATATCTGCCTAATTAATAGGTAAGATCCTTGAAAAAATCGTATAATTCGAAATTTACTTTTTAGTTCTGAGTGCTTATAATTAAGGAGTTTTACAGTGTATCCTGAGCTGTTTTATTGGAGTTTGTTCAATCAAATAATTGACTAGGATCTCCATAAATTCATCTTTACATAATTATAAAATAAAGGATTGCCCTTCAACATTTAAAAGTTAATATGATTAATTTTGTTATTTTATTTGTGTTTTAAAGCCGTAAATTAAAATATGAGCAAATGATTTTGATTTAGCTTCATAGATGGCGCCACAGAAAATATCGGTATATTGTTTCGAAATTTATACAGTAATTATTTTCTTGTTATATAAAGGATAATACTATATTTATTTATATTTCATATAAAAATAATTTAATTTTTATATAATCATATAAATCATATAATTTAATATCTAAATGAAATAGGAATACCCTATTATTTATTTAAATACAGGTATCCCTCCTATAACACGGTCTCCTACAACACAGTTTCGCTCCAACACGATTTGAAAATTGCAGAAATCTTCATATAACACGATACTTCTACAACACGGTTTTTACTTGACACATTTATAAAAATTACGTTTACTCTCCTACAATACAAAGCATTTTCATTAATTCTTGTAAATTCACACTAAGGACACAAAATACACACATTGATGCATTCATTGGGAAATATTTTGCTAAAATTAGTCATTTTGTGTTCCAAATGTTCAGTTCTTGGATAAAAAGTAAGTTTTTGTTCTTCAATAGAGGAATGCGAAAGATCAAGAAAAAAATTTTTATTCATAAATTATATATATATATGTGATAAGGAACGATTGTTTCCTAGCGGGTTAAATTACAGATTTTGTAAAAAGTGCAGAAGATACACAAACTACGCAAATGCATAAAAACTTCAAAGTGAAGTTGATATTGTTAAAGAAAAAAAAAACGCTCTCGTTTTAACTGAACAGCAGTAAAAAAGATATAAAGGAATACCTTGTACAGTGAAACCTCTCTATGTTGGACACGTTTGGTTCCTTCAAAATGTGTTCAACTTAGAGAGGTGTCCAACATAGAAAGATATTCATAAAATAAAAATTTTTTCGAAACATACTGAACACTAAATTTTCATGTCAGTGCAAATCTTTATTCAAATCAAACTGGAAACCTATTATTATTTTAAATAAAAAACTCAAAAATGTTAAATACTGGAAACCTTTATTTTAAATAAAAAACTCAAAAATGTTAAATACACACTGCAGTCTGTTATTATTTTAAATAAAAAACTCAAAAATGTTAAATACATATTGCAGTCTATCAGTGCTTTCAACATAAGAACTATCTATTTGAAAAGAAGTCTGTCAGTGCTTTCAACATAAGAACTATCTATTTGAAAAGAAGTCTGTATATAGAGTTTGCCTTTTTTTTATATTTAATTTAGACTTCAGCCACAAATTTTCAATTTTATTTTTTCTTATACCAAATAAAGTTTCAATAATCTGTTGTCCATTATTAGAAAATGTTTATTGTTCAAATTCCTTTATATATTCCAAAACTGTTTCATCATCATTCGGTTCCTCTTCCAATCATGCTCTATATGAATTGAGCTGGATATAATCTTTTCAATTAAATCACTGGCTGTAAAATTTTCTAAATAAAGTCTCAATCATCTGTTGTTCATTATTAGAAAATGCTTATTGTTCAAATTCCTTTACATATTCCAAAACTGTTTCATCTCTAGTCTTCTATTTTAAACGGTTATTTTGTAAAAATCCGTTTAAAGTTTTGTGATTAAAAATGTTCTTCTTCAGCAAAGTCGAGGTTATGGCTCTCTAGTCATATCCTATTTTAAACGGTTATTTTGTAAAAATCCGTTTAAAGTTTTGGAAGAGCTCATTTTGAAAACAGGGATGTGAATAGTCACAAGTGCGAGATTACGTCTAATAAATGTTAACAGATAAATTACTTAATTGTCATCATCTCTTGTGTTTCTATTTGTGTTGGTTGACCTTGCCATTCGATTGTTTAATTGCCATCTTCTCTAGTATTTCTATTTGTGTTGGTTGACCTTGCCATTCTACCATCTTCTCTAGTGTTTCTATTTGTGTTGGTTGACCTTGCCATTCGAATGTTTTGGCGGTTTAAACAACTGATTTGTCTACTAATAAAATGGTTTATGGCAGTTTAAACAACTGATTTGACTACTAATGAAATGGTTTTGCCTCCAGGTGTTTCTGTTTGTGTTGGTTGATCTTGCCATTCGATTGTTTTGGCGGGATGTTTCTATTTGTGTTGGTTGACCTTTCCATTCGATTGTTTTGGCAGTTTAAACAAGCCTAATAAATGTTAACAGATAAATTACTTAATTGCCATCTTCTCTAGTGAGTCAAATGTTAACAGATAAATTACTTAATTGCCATCTTCTCTAGTGTTTCTTTTGAAAACGGATGTGAATAGTCACAGGTGCGAGATTACAGTCTAATGCAGATAAATTACTTAATTGCCATCTTCTCTAGTGTTTCTATTTGTGTAAATAGATAAATTACTTAATTGTCATATTCTCTAATGTTTCTATTTGTGTGTTGATCTTGCCATTTAATTGTTTTGGCGGTTTAAAGAACTAATTTGTCTACTAATGAAATGGTTTTGCCTCCAGAAATGAGTGGCGGTTGGCGATTAGTGAGGTGGCGGTTTATAGAGGAATTTCATGTTTTAACATAAAGGAGGAGATTTGTTATTGGCTTTCATCAGGCAAATAACGAGGGTGGCGGTTTATAGAGGGGCGACTTAAAGAGGTTTGACTGTATTTTTATTTTTATTCAATAGTTGAATATATTTGGTAGGAGTTATGCATGATAAGCATGTTATATTGAATATTACATATGTTTCAATTACCAAAAAATTCTCCATTTTACTTTTTATTTTAAATTTAGTGAGCATAAATTGCTATTTCAGAAAATGATTATCGAGGACACATTTTATATTCTGGATTAAGTGGAATATGTTCCTGTTGTTTTAGTTTCTATGATTTAATAATAGCTATTTGTAGCAAAAAAAACATATATGTGCTAGATATAAAAGTAAGTTAATTTCTTTTATTTTATAAAATTTAAAAGAAAAGTTTTAAATTTATTTTATATCTTTAAATATTCTTTCAATTATATTGAAAACCATTAGCTTTTAAACGTTTTTGCATATATTTTTTAATAATCTTTTCTTAATTTCTAGCATTATAAAAAGAAATTATTCTTTTAAAATAATGTAACAAATTTCTTTCTGATTTATTTTATCAAATAAAATAAATCAATAAAATAAAATAATATACACAGAAAATGTATTTGATCAACATTAAACTCAGAAATAGAACTGTCTTAAATTGATTTCACTAAAATTCATCCATTTTAACAATAATTTTGAACACAGTTTGAATGAGAAATAAATATCACAAAATCTAAATGCAGAATGAAACCAAATTCCTGATAGTATGTCTTAGCTCCCTAATGTAGTCTTGCTCCCTTAGTACTCTATTTGGGTGGAAAAGGGCAATCATTTTAGCCACCAAGCTTACCATACAAAAGAAGAAGAAAAAAGATAGTATGTCTTACAAACTTCCAAAATATGAGTATTTTTGAACTAGTTAATACTACTATAAAAATGTAAACAATCTGCTGGGTCAACAAGAAACATTGAGATACTAACTTTTAGATGACTAATACAGAGAATTGACTGACTAGATAGAAGTTAAATGAAATTTTGCTTTAATAATTTTCGTATATTTTCCCAATGAGATTTGATTGTTTTGAAAGAAAAAATTTAAATATTTAAAAAATAAAAATTATATTTAGATGTCTAAGAAAATTAAATAGATGTAATAAGCTTTTCTGTAATTATACTTAGCTAAAAATAATTAGTAGATTTACATATATGAAAATTTAATATGTCTTTTCTGTCTTGACATCTTTTTAATCTAATCCTGTTTTGACTAGATTATAAGATTAATATAATAAGGATTAAATAATTTTTAATTGAATTATATTTCAGAATTAAATTCATCCAAATGATATGATACAAAAAGACTTTTAAATATTACATGATGAATTTTAAATCATAATATTTAATATCAAATGGTTATAGTGTTACTTAAAATTATTCTGTTTCAAAAACTTTTATTTCTTATAAATGATTTTTGCAAAATTATATAGATAATTAGGCGATATATAAATTATGCATTTTCTTTTCATTCAATCTTTATGAAATTAATATATATGTAACTAAAAATATGTTTATGACATATAATATATAGTTTTCATATTATAAAAAAATAAATGGTATTATTTCTATGTTAATTATTTGACATAATTTAACAATATCCTCTATTGGAATTATGATGTACTAATATCATTTATGAATTATTTATATGAGAAATGTATCTTATTAATAAAGAATTATATATTGAATCATATGAATTTCTGAAAAAAAAAAATATGTGATCATGTATATTAAATATTGAAATGCATAACTGTTTTTTATCTTCTAAATTTAGGTAAAATTGTATATAATAAAGTATTGTTAACTAATATGGAAACAATAATTCTTCATCAAATATGATATAAAATAGATCCTCTCGATATAAATAGGAGTATCACATATAATTAAAAAATATGGAATATATGTATTAATATGCTATTTAAAATAATTATTTCTTTTCTATATATTTCAATTTAATTAGAATTGATATAGATGAAATTATTTATTAACAATATTTAAATAAAAAATTTATTTTTTATTGATTTCTTTTTTTTCTATTAATAGCATATTTTTTATTAGAAATATATTTATTATGTCATGTGATCACAAAGTTTGATAAAGTGAATTACTTCTAAAATTAATATAAAACACAAAATTACTTTCTATATAATAATATTTAGAAAAAATTTAGAATTATACGAAAGAAAAATATTTAGTTCAAGAAATATACAGAAATGCTATCTGAAATTCTCACATGTAAATCATAATTGCCCAAAATCAAAACAGATGCATTGATGAGATGTTTCCAGACAATATATCAGAAATATCAGCATCACAAGAATTGTAAGTGTTATCTAATGAAAAACGTTTGCTTTTCAATTAAAAAATCCTCTAGAAATCCTAAATCCTTCTATCTCTAAAACTTCTCTCTAATCCTCTGAAAACAATCTTTGATACATTCTTCCATATTAACAATATCATTATTGTATTTTTTGGTTGGTCTGTAATTAGAAGGTCATGGCTAATCCATTTTAACTAGAGAATGGGACCACAAACAAACCAAATAAACAATAGTAGGAAGGAGAGCACTAATTATCACATTTATCACACAGCTCCTCTATAAGGTAACCATTCATCCCAGATTTTCCAAAACAATTCAGAATTTTATACAATGTTCCACATCAGTGAATGTCTGGATTTTGGAAAACATCCCAGATTTTAAAAACCATTCTGTTTTCAGGATGCAAGACTTTTTTATTTTTTGAAATATCCATGCAGTTATTTGGTTATATTTGGCAACAGTACTATTCTTAGGCTCAGGCAAATGGTGCAGTTGTACCAGACTGAGATTTAAAATCCATCTCATTTTCAAGACAGAAATTTCTTTTTTTTTTTTAATTTGGGCTAAATGTAGCCCAAATTTCATTTAGTACACTTAGTAAGTTTTCAAAATGCATGTTCAAAACATGTCAAATCAGTATCATATTGACACTTAACAACTGTGTTTTACTGTTCAAATTCTTCAGTTTCAATTCAATATGCAATGGCATTTTTATTATGATTAAATTAAGAAGTGTGTAATTATATTGATGTTGTTATTAATTAATAAAACAATGAATCTGACAATTTGATAAATATATAAATTCAAAAATAAAACATATACTGTTAAAATTTACTTCTGGATGAATTTTTTCCTGTTCTGAGTTGGGATGAATAGAAAATGGTCAGCCTATCTCCTCTACTATCTGCCATCATTATCTCAAATGCATTTTGTAATAAGTACAAAGGTTTTTTTTAAGTAATTTGTGATATTTCAGAAAATTTTAAATATTGGTATGCAAATCATTAATTTTAATTTGATAAGAGAAATAATTTGCAAAAGCAATGTTATTATTATTATTAAAGTTTTTTTTAAGTAATTTGTGATATTTCGGAAAATTTTAAATATTGGTATGCAAACCATTAATTTTAATTTGATAAGAGAAATAATTTGCAAAAGCAATGTTATTATTATTATTATTTTTTATTTATGATAATTGCAATAAAAGTCATTTTATATTACAGTTCCATAAGAAAATACTACATTAAAATATAAAGCAGAAAAACAGATTACTATATCAACATTAAAATTCAGATCACAGGTTCAAGATTAGGTACATATATTTATAATATATACAGTACAGTCTAGTCCAGTGCAGTTACCTTTACAGTACAGTCTACTGTCCTCTAATGATCAAAATCCTGATAAAAACAAAATGCTGTAAAATTTATGAAAAATAGAAATAATTTCATTTTATTTTAACAAAGCATTATAAATAAACAGCAATTTACCAAAAGTAAATAAAAACTGGTCCATTCGAATGGTTACTTTTTAAATGCATAATTTTATTCCAAATACGGATATAGGAAAAAATTTGACAACTTCTCAGAAAAGAAATCATGTTGATTACATGTCATTGTGTCAATAAGTGTGTTAATTACGTGTAAAAATGAATATGAAGAATGACAAGACACCATTTTTATGTTTATTCTATTTATCTTGCTTTTATTAATATTAATGCTTTACAGACTCAGTTCACTTAAACTGCTTTAAACTTAACTTTACAATATCATAAAAACAGAAGTTCAGAGGTTATTTTTTTCTTGGATTGAGCTCATATAGTAAGAATTCATAAATCAAGAATCAATTTCCTATAAACAATGTTACAATGTTAAAATCAGGAATTTTATGCTCAGCAATGTAGTTTAACTAAAATAAAATTAAGGCCAAAAAAATCAATAGTTTATGATTAAACAATGATTTATTTATCTAAAGAAATGAAAAATATATATGCTGCAATTTTGATTTTTCTAATTTCATAGCAGAAAATGGAATTTTTGCTTTAAATCCAATCGTACTCTATTGTATTGTTACATATATGGTTTAAAATGCCTTTTCCTGAATATTTAACATTTATTTTTTGCAATTAATATTCATATGTTTGTTTATTCATATAATTCGTATTTGAGAAAAACTCGTAAACTCATTAACCAAGATCTATCTATACAGCATGATTCAGAAGGTTGGGGAAAAATTAAAGGAGCATGTAGAGGAGGCAATTCTAAGCAAAAGTTTTTAAGGTCATTTTTTTTGATTCAGGGTTTTGTTAAAAAGATATAGCACTTGAAAGTTTTATGATGCCATTTTCTCTAGGTATTAAAATGTGTGTAAAATGCCAAAAGTAAGCCTAGTTGCAATCATTTTTTTAGACCAGTTCTACTACTGAGAGTCTCATAACAGATTGATAAAATACACTTAGGGTTGGCGATATTTATTATGCAAGGATACATCAGCATGGATACAATCATATGGCACCTATGCACAATTTTACAAAAATTGTCCGAACTGCCTACCATCACATTCAATGCAAACATTAGCATCATTGAATGAAACTCTGGGGCACTCTCTCAAATATCCTTGGCATTCCACGTACCACATCACATGAGATACACCACAAAACTTTTGGATGTTATATCTTTTTAATGAAGCATCAAATCAAAAAGTGACCCTAAGAACTTTTAATTATAATTTCCTTCTCTACATGCTCTTCAATTTTTCCCCAACCTTTTGAATCATCCTGTATATAATACTTATTTAATTTTGATTATATCATCTCATCACCATCATCAAATTATAAAAATAAAGCATTTAAAATAATTTTGATGAATTTTATTCTGCAGTTTTATTAAAGGAAAAATAATTTATTAAAAAACAGAGTACTTGAAACAGCATAATTAGCAATTATTATTGATACTAAAGATTAGCATAAATTTAAAAATGAGCTATTTAAATATTAGGATATTTACCTACTGACTGAACAAGATTCTGTATGAGAAGGTCTCTCTCTTTCTTCTGATGCAATACCCTACATAAAAACATTCACATATCAATACAGACTAAAATTTAATGACATATTTTTTTATATAAAAGAAATAATTTAAAAAAAATGGACTATTAATATTTATATATTTTAAATTACTTAATAGACAGTAATAATAATTAGCAGTATATTATATATTTCATAAAAGTTATTCCATTTCACTCACATGACAGTAGATCTCTGACTTTCTGGCATAAGTCAGAGACTACTGTATTGAAATATGCCATATACAAAGTCACCATTCATCTTATAAAATTTGAATTTTGATTATTGATTTAATAATGATTTTATTTTGATTACAAAGAAAAATTTAACAATAGATAGGATTACAATAAATAAAAATTTCACCTCTCCAGTAAAACGAATATAAGTCCTTTTATCAGAAGTAACAATAAACTGCCATGTTTGAGAGTAAGATCGAACTTCTTTTGGAGTAAATGTTGCAACAATATCAAGCGCTTCCTCGGGTTTCAAAACACCATACTGTTTATTTAATTTTATTACTTGTGGAAATACTGGGTTCATTTCTTGATCATGCTATTAAGATTTAAATATTCATATTTCAATGTTTTAAATATAATGTAATTAAATCAACTATGACTATTTTCAAACCTTTTTTGAATGATTGGAAAATGGAAATAAGATCCAATGAAATTTTCGATTCTTGACATTTTTAATTTGAAATGTCGTTTCTGAAACAATTCACATAATTTAATTATTCAGTTTTACTTACAAAATTTAAAAGTTCTAAATGAAAATTTTATGCTTACGTGATGAATAACCGATTTTGGTATTTTTAAATTTTACTTCTTCTGGACAATGTACAGATAATTCAAAAAGTGTTCCATTCACATCACTGACATCTAGTAATGTATTTATGTGTGAATAATCACCTTGTGAGCTATAACAACTATTTACATCAGATGCACGGCTTATTGGGCAGATTTTGACAGATACATTCTGTAAAAGAAAACTGTGATCTCAAATTCTAATTATTAAAATTTTCCAAAATTTTTAGAACAATAATTAAATAAAATTTAGCCATATACTCAAAAATTTTGGAGATTTAGAAAAGTGGCAATTTCAAGATGTTTCTGTACTGTTACCTACTATAACATGCAAAATTTGAAAATTGCATTTAAAACACAACCTTATATAACTATTAAAACATTTTCAAACCTAATATTACTTCAAGAAAAGACACAATCTACAAAAAACATTAAATATTTTATTATTTCACATATACTTTCACACTTAATGCAATTCTTTGGATCAATGATTTAACAAATCATTGATATATCAATATCAAAGTATCAACTGATATTAAACATTTCTCAGCCAATATTTTGTAGTTTCCAACTATTATAAATTTTATACAATCTTGAAAATCTTTTGGATGAATATGTATGTTCTTCTAATTTCTTTGTTTATAACAGAGCATTGTTAGTGAACATACTGTATTAATATAAATGACTTGCCTTTTGTATGGAATCACAGACAACTGTGATGAAGCCTTCTATCTCCTGAATTTTATTCTCTTCTAGATACAACTTGCTCAAGCGAATACAGATATCAAGATTATCTCTGAAAATAAAACCATTTAAAATATAAAAGTGATCTTTATTGTTTATAAAATTGATTAAATTTTGAAAATTTACTTTGCTAATAATACTCCTTGTTCGGGGGCCAGATATAAAATATCAAGAGAACTGATTAATTTAAACCTGAAAATAAATATCCACACTTTTATAAATAAATCAATTATTCATTATACAAAAATTTATTATTCTATGTTAAAAATTTAATAACCTTAAATTCCTATTAGATATGTTTTTAATTTGTATCTTCTCAGTTCGCATGCCTTGATTAAATTCGATAGTTGTTGGTTCTACTATCCATGCTTCCTTTTCTTTACTTTTAACTTCTTTTTCACCTGCAGCATTTCTCTCAATATTAGACAAATTACTGCTGGAGCATGATGAATTCTTGAGTGGGATAAAGTCTGTAGCAGCAATACTACTCACGGATGACAAATGGGTATCAGAACAACCCTTTACAGGTGGTGAAAACAAATTTGAAAATTTCTCCTTGTTATTGTTCCTGTTTAATAAAAATTTATCATTTATGAAATTGTCATAAAATATGGAGTAAATATTAGATTACACTTACAATACTGTAGATTCCATTGGGCTAGTCTCACTTAAACTACCATAGCTCTCATGTAATTCTGTCATATAGGAAGAAGCAAAAACGCTTTCTATGTTTGCAGCAGTGTGTACTGCAAAATTTATAAAATATCTGAATAAGTTGTCATAAAATACATTCAGATCACTCGGTGCTTCTTGGTATAATGATTCTAGAAGATATTAAAATATTGTATAAAATATATAATAAAGAATACAATTTAAATAAAAAAACATACCATATGGTACTTTAACTTCACCAGCATACTTTGAGGTAAAGATTAAAGTATTTTCAAGAGGAAAAGGAATGGATAAAGGTTTATTACCCTCAGGTGAAACCGACCTAAAAAAAGATAATAGTCATTTAACTTTATTTAAAAAATATATATAATAAATTATATATAAGTATTGAACCAACTTGAATCTCTGCCTAAGAATTTCTTCTCCATATATAATTCCAAGTATTCCAGAAGTAATTTTAGCTTGCTTAGCAACTTCATGATTGAAAACTACCACCACCATCTGAAAGTAAAATATTAAAATGGAAAAAATCATAGTAAAAGTTACCCAATTTAAGCATAAGTAACTCAAAAGATGGAATATTAAGCAAAGACAAATAGAAAAGATGGAAAGATAAAGAAAACATAGAATGAAAATTTTCATATACTAGAGAAACAGAAGAATTATTTCAGAAATAAGATAAAAGTTTGATAAATTTTAATATGGAAAAATTTGAAATCTAGATAAAACTGTATGATTTTCATCTGAACATTATCTGAAGCAACTGATAAAAATGACAAGTGTTTTTAATAATAAATAAGTATTGTTACAGTTTATGTAGATAGCTTTCCTTGCACCTAAAGGTATTGTTTCCGAAGGTAGGATGTCAACTTGACATACCATCACCAACTTGGTGATGTGATTGAATTTGATGCCAAAATACTTGAACCTGGAAAAAGAATGAGGTTAGCTAGGTCGACGGAGAGAGGGTTGTTTATGGAAAGGGAGAGTTGCAGAAAGAATACTTGGTGTGGATCTGAAAATTTTTTTTTTTGAATTGTTATACTTTCACTGTAGTTAAAATCAGACATTTGGAGAAAAAGACATAATATAATAAAGAATACTTTATTTATTTTTGAATTTAGAGTAAGAAAACTTATGACTAAGGAGAAATTTTAATATTTGTATGTAAACATGACTTTAAAATTATATTTCTTACTCTAAATTCAAAAATAAAGTAAACTTATGACTAAGGAGAAATTTTAATATTTGTATGTAAACATGACTTTAAAATTATATTTTGTTTAATCTTGCTTAAATTATTATTCTGCATTAATAAACAATATTCTATATTAACATTTATTTTCAAATAAAATAATAAATTTAATAATTATTCAATCAAATAATCAAATTTAATTTGAATTCTACATATTAATACATTAAACAAATATTAAAATTATATAAATTTCAATGTTTGAAATTTTTTTAAAGATATAATTACCAGGCTCTCCTGAGGTTGAAGTACAAATTCTGATGGTTGTGTTGTCATTATACTTGTAGGTACCAATTGTTGCATTTTATCATCTATATAAAAAATCAGCAAAATAGGTGCGTATGGAATTTAAAATAATATGTTGAGTATGTTATTTCTTACCTGTATAGCATAATATTTTAATAAAAGCAGCTCTTTTGCCATTATTAATCAGAGTAAAATCAGTAAGAGTTACAGTAGAATAGTCTGGTGCAATCTGGTTTTGAATTTCCAAATAATAACTGCCATCATCACGTCTATCAATTCCCTGTAAAGTTAGTTTACAAATACCACCAAATCCATTTAGAGGAAACTGAAAAATTAAAAAAATCTTTGTTAAATCGGATCATAGATTAATATCTTTTTATCAGTTTTTATCACAAACTGAAAAATTATTATACTCAAAACATATACAGTTGAACCCCTATTTTACGATTCCCGATTTTACGTTTTCATCGATTTTACGCACTTTTTCTATTTCCCAGCCAAATTCCCGTAAGAGTAATAATAAGTTTTCCTGTATTTTACATTTCTCAATTTTACGTTTTCCTCAAAATTACATCTTTATTTTCAAGTCCCAATTTAAAATTTTTCTCCTATTTTGCATTTTTTAACCAATATTGAAAGTTGCCAGACAGTAATAATTCAGATGGCAACAGTATAATTTTGGCGCCATATTTGTTTTTTAGATATTACCATGTTGCTGTTAACGTGCACATACAGCACTTCTGTGAATTTTGGAACAACAATTTAGGTAGATTTGTGTTCATATTGTATTTGTGTCAATTCGATAATGAGTTTTAATAATACTTCTGGGAAACGTAAATCTTTTAGTATTAAAGATAAAATGGATATTTTAACGAAATACAATAATCATGTTGGAACACGGTCAGAGCTTGCACAGAGATTTGGACTATCTGTCTTAACTTTGAATACCATAATAAAAAGTCGGGATGAAATAGAAAAGTGTTATGCACAATGTGGACCTCTTTCTATAAAACGAAAATCTCTTAAAAAATCGCCTTTAGACAAATTAGAATGTATTCATGAAGTACCGAAAACAACATTTTTTGAAGCTCTCAAAGGAATTGAATCAGCAAGAAATGGTAGGATTCTAGTTTAGCCATAGCATGCGGATCTATATATTAAAGAATTGAAGATTCGCCGCCCACCGACTGATGTAAAAAATATAACTCAACAATTCCGTTGTATTAAAGATTCACTCCAAAACTATCTGGGCTATCAAGATATTTTTATTAGAATCTATAATAAAATCAAAAACTAAGAATATAATTTCGAGTCGATGGTTGCTTATCATTATATCCGAGTGCTATGGTTAAACTACAATCTTGCCAAGAAATTATTTATTGGCAAACATCATAAATGAAAATACAGGTATTATTCTGAAATATAATGAAATAATAAATGAACTTTATAAAGCCAGAACAACGAAGAAAAAACAGCAAACATTGAAAAAGTGGTTGGAAAGTAATACAGTATGTACCATAAAACATTCATGAAAGGCAACCAAGTCTTTTAAGGTTGTATGATTATTTTTTAAGTTAATCGGATATTTAATAATCAAGCCGATGTTAAGATCCAAAAATGCTACTGTATATCCTTATTACGCTTCTCCTCTAACATAAAAGAAATATTGTAATATTAATTAAAATTAAATGTTTAAAAATTTGATCCTAAAACAGTTTCCTTGATTTTACACTTTCCTCAATTTTCCATACTTTTCATTCGGTCCCTAGAAAAACGTAAAATAGGGGTTCAACTGTATTTATATATACATGTAGACCTTGACTTATGACTGAGATACCATTGATAAATTCTGTGATTGATCAATGCAATTGACAAAGGGTTCAACTCTCTTACTAACAGCCTGATATACAAAAAAGCATTCTTTTTTTTGGTCCAATTTTTGTATTTTTATGTTTGTTAAGTTTACTATGATAAAATGGAGGGTAATAATAAATACTGGTAGTAGACAATCCATAAATTTTTGGCATTTCCAACTTATGATTACCTCTGACTTATGATGGAAGGATTCAAACTGAACCTTGTCATAAGTCAAGGATTATCTGAAATCATAAAATGAATCAAAATTATTATTATTTTTTATTCACATTAATTGCATTAGTTTGAGATCAAAGTATTTTTGGATTTGATTTTTATATCCATGTGATCTGTATTTAATTTTTAACATATTCTTAATGTATATAATATACAGCGGATACAGTTTAAGTGATCACAGATAATTTTATTAGTGGTATATTATTATTGTTATTTAGTATTATTATTAAATCAAAATCAAATACAGAAAGAAATTATAATAAAGAAAAATTAAATTATTTAATAAGATCCAAATAAATAAAGTTCAATCTGCTTCCTAATTAATTCTAAAAAGACTGGCTGAACATAAAGATGATATACGACAAGGACAGTTAAATACAAGCACAGCTCTCTCGTATATCACCTACGAACATGACGTAATGATTAACCGGGAAGCTGTGATTGTATATCGGCCTAAAAATAATTATGGTATGGCAACCTTGGAAGCTATTGAGGTCGAAAAATGAAGCTCAAAATATATTCTTGTAAACGATTATAATCAAGAAACCCTCCCTTGTTCTTGGAAGTAGGGAGCACATTATAATTTATAATGTCTACTTAAATTAGCTCATAATGAAAACTATTTAATGACGATGATAATTTATTTAATGATATCATAAAAAATTAATCTTTATATAAACTCATATGTTATTATTATATAATTTTGAATGTATTCTGGACTTTTAATTTGAATGTGTTCCAACCTTAATTATATTATTATATATATTATTATATAATATAATTTTGAATGTATTCTGGACTTTTAATTTGAATGTGTTCCAACCTTAATTATTCGAATTCCATTCACCATTTATGTACTGATGCGGATCTTATAATAGACCAAAAACATCTTACTCTTTGCTAATAAAAGTTTTTTCCTGCTATAAAGGCTTGTCTTAACTTAGAATAAATTATTTAAATTAAATTTAATTAAAATTATTATAAAGAAATATAATAAGAAATTATTATAGTAATCAGTGTCTTAATTTTTCTTATAATTCAGTTTACAAACAAATGATAATGAAGCACTGATGAAAATGGAAACTCTTACTTGACATATATAATCACTAAATCTAACTTGGTCTTTTATAAAATATCTAATAAAGAGCTATGAATAACTAGAAAACACAAATTCTGATGGTTGTGTTGTCATTATACTTGTAGCTATGAATAACACCGAATTCAAAAATGTATTAATAAATTCTACTTTCATGTTATAAAACGACATCATTGACTAGAACTTTACCAAATAAGATTGTCATATTACATATTTAAACTATATAGTTTATTTACTTAATCATTAAAATTATATTAGTTAATATCAAACTTTTTTGTATATTTAAAAATTTTTTAAAAATAATACAGATTAAATATTTGTTAATAGTACAAGATCAAAATTAAACTACAAATGAATTTTTCTAATTCTTGTTTTGTTTTTCCTTCTTTAATTTTAAATATTCAATAACTATACACATGTTAGCCAAATAACGTTACAGTGATTGCAGAATTGTTCAGTAATAGTTAATTTATTCACAAAGAAATACAGGAAAACCTATGCTGATGGTCTGCAGTTTGGCCATCTAACTCAGGTGACCAAACTGCAAGCGTGGCCACTTTAATATCCACCCAAGCATATTGTGGGATTTTTAAACTGTGCAAAATGGCTATGGCCAGTGATATTTAATTCGCTACCTTGTGTGTAACACACATTAGGTGGCCAACAAATCGTGTTTTGATCAGAAATGCCAGATGGGCTCTAATTAGTTAATATCAAACTTTTTTGTATATTTAAAATTTTTTTAAAAATAATACAGATTAAATATTCGTTAATAGTACAAGATCAAAATTAAACTACGAATGAATTTTTCTAATTCTTGTTTTGTTTTTCCTTCTTTAACTTTAAATATTCAATAACTATACACATGTTAGCCAAATAACGTTACAGTGATTGCAGAATTATTTTGTTGGTTAATAATATTAATCTACTAATAACACTACCAAAATTATCACATTACATGACATCCATTATGAAATGAAGTATTAAAACAGAATTATTGGCTATAAATATTTTGCATTTTATAAATTTTACAAAACAATTTTCCAAACTGTGGGAGTGAGATTCTCGAGTCAAAGCAATAGTGAAATTAGTGGATGCTTTCTAGCATAACGGTAGATTGTCACAAGTTCTTCTCTTGTGGATGGGGGCAAAATTCTTCTATGTCATAAAACTCTTGAGTCAAAGCAATAGTAAAATTAGTGGATGCTTTCTAGCATAATGGTAGATTGTCACAAGTTCTTCTCTTGTGGATGGGGGCAAAATTCTTCTATGTCATAAAACCAACTAAAATACGTATTCTTTCTTCTGATAGTGATATCCCAACTTCTAAAAAAATTATTTCCCTTTTTTTCTTGTGTTTTTCTATACTGTAATTCATCCTTCAAAAAGTATACCTCTAAGTATACCCTCTATCTCTTTCAATAACTGTATGTCATAAGTTCGACATATTCAAATAAATATATGTATGTAAATTATTTTATGAAAAGAAGAGATCACAATAAGCAGTTTGCAAAAAGGGTCATTTCATGAAATTTGGGAACTAATTGCTATAGAAGAATGCTAAATCATATAAATTACTTATATTAAAAAATAAATTATATCTAAATGAAAAAGTTTTTCTTAATGAAATGATTTATTTCTATTAGGAAAACAACAATATGACATGTTTCTTTAATGCTAAATTAAATTAAATTAAATTATATATTATTGCCACCTTCAGCAGCTGAGATTGTGGCCACCAGACACAGTTAGCTACAAATTTATTTATTAAACATCAAAGTTTAAAATACAAAGTAGTTATTGAAAGAGATAGAGGGTATACTCAGAGGTATACTTTTTGAAGGATGAATTACAGTATAGAAAAAAACAAGAAAAAAAGGGAAATAATTTTTTTAGAAGTTGGGATATCACTATCAGAAGAAAGAATACGTATTTTAGTTGGTTTTATGACATAGAAGAATTTTGCCCCCATCCACAAGAGAAGAACTTGTGACAATCTACCATTATGCTAGAAAACACTAATTAATGTCTGTTTTCGGATTTTTTCACTTTAGAATGCTCAGCTGATAGATCTAGAGCCCATCTGGCATTTCTGATTCATTAATTAATGTCTGTTTTCAGATTTTTTCACTTTAGAATGCTCAGCTGATAGAAGATCTAGAGCCCATTCTGGCATTTCTGATCAAAACACAATTTGTTGGCCACCTAATGTGTGTTACACACAAGGTAGCAAATTAAATATCACTGGCCATAGCCATTTTGCACAGTTTAAAAATCCCACAATATGCTTGGGTGGATATTAAAGTGGCCACGCTTGCAGTTTGGTCACCTGAGTTAGATGGCCAAACTGCAGACCATCAGCATAGGTTTTCCTGTATTTCTTTGTGAATAAATTAACTATTACTGAACTTTCTGTTTTGACAATTTTATTCACTAGATTTTAAGTTTGCTAATATACTCATTTTTTTTTTAATCAGTATTAACAATTTCTTTATTTTCTTTTGATTCTATTATTTCTGATTAGTTTTTGCATTATTGTTTGGTTTAAGATACAAAATTATTTTCATTTTTTTTTTTTAATCAGTATTAACAATTTCTTTATTTTCTTCTGATTCTATTATTTCTGATTAGTTTTTGCATTATTGTTTGGTTTAAGATCCAAAATTATTTCAAAACCTAGAACGACAACATAGTCATAAAAGTCTTAATTATTGCAGTTTTTTTTGTTAAGAGCAATTGTGTTTCGTAATAGGTGATTTTGAAGGTTTATACTAGAAACATGAAAACTTTTGAACTTTGTCAATCATATCACAAATAAAAATGAAGAATTAGTTCCATTACTTCTTAACTATTACCATAAAATTATATTTTTAACTTAAATTATGAGAATATAAAAAATAAAAATTCAAATATTTTTATATTGAATGAAAAAAGAAAAAAAAATATTGTTAAATTGTAAAAACTACTATATAAAAAAATTCAATTCTTTTATATTAAAAAAGCAAAATGTTTTTGTTTAAAGAAAATAAATATTTTCTTCTAATATTAAAATATTTTTACAATTAATAATTATATATGACATTTTTTAGAACTATTAAATGTTTGAAAAGTTCTACTTATAACTATTTTATTCACTTTATATTTTAATAACATAATAAATACTTACAGAGTAATGAAATTTGGTTTGTTCTTGTATCATTGGCTTAATATAGAGTACTCCCTTATACACAGCTACATCTTTTGGTGCAAAAATTACTTTTACTGTCATTGTTTCTAATGGAAGTAGAGTAATCTCTGAATTTGATGATAAATTCTCATCCAACTATAATAAAATATTAAAGTTTTAACAGATGTGGAAACAAAATCAAATAATATAAAAGATTTTCAATTTCTATAACAAATATAAGAAAATTAACATACTCGAAAAGTTCCATTTCCTTTAATAAATAATTTCAAATGAGCTACAATATTTGGAGATGCATTTCTGAGAACCAAGTTCTTGCACCTTTAAAGATTTATAAATAAATACTAATCTTATAAAAAATAAATTAATAAAATTTTATAACTGTTAATCAATCAGTCTTACTGCATGTCTCCTATATCAACTCCTCCCCATGTTAAATAACGAATATTGGCATCTAAAATTATCGGACTATTAATGTTATGAGAATCTGGATTGTTAACATTTTTCCTAACGGTTTGTTTTCTTTGATTTTTTTTACAAATACCTCTGATGTTTAACAATTCATATATTTTGTTTTCAAATTTTGCTTGTAAAACACTGTTAGAAAAATTATAATTGTTTTTCATTTAGTGTAATTAGAAAAAGTTCAACAAATATTTTTAATTTCTTACTTTTCTTGAATTCCAATATCATTAGGACAAAAAATTAACTGAAGGTTTACTTTTTCTCCTGGATTAAGTTCTAAACTATTAGGAAGTACTTTAAATTCTCCATTAGACATTTTAAAATCTAAATTTACTATAGCGAAAACACTCCCTTGATTTTCAAGTGTAACTGATTTACGGATTTCGTGTTTTGGTCGTGATTCCATCATTACTCCCTGAAATTAAAATCAAAATAAATAATTTACAAAATGTTCACACAAGATTTCATTGAATTGCTTGAATACATATTAAATTCATTTTATATAATATATAAAATGAAAATGAAAATATTATATTAAATGAAAATGAAAATTAAATATATTGAATGGGTATATACATATGTTATGGCCAATATCCGATGTACTGCCAATTTGTGAAATGGCTGGCCACTTCTAGATTTAGCCAAAGTCTGAAATATACTAGAGTTTATGACTATTTCAGGCTCTGACCGGACAATTCGTCATGCATCTGACAATCAATGGCCAATTTGAGAAGTCCAAGAAAAAGTGGCTAAAGTTAGAAGTTTTGCAGAACTAAGTAAGTGGAGTGAATTCATACAAATTTTGGCTTATTCATCAGCGAGAATGGTATTGTCTGTCACGTCACATGTTGGTCTTATAATACTGATGCAAGAGATTATAGAACTTACCCACCCTCTAATATGAATGGGATTCTCTCTCAGAGTAAGGAAAAATGTAGAGATATATATTTTGGGATTTGGCCAAATCTATGTCTCTATATAGATTTGTGTGGCTAGGCATTTTGCAAATTGGCTATACGTTGGGCAGTGGCTGTAACATATACAGGGTGTTTCAAAACTATATGTCAGAAATGTAAAGGCAGGTAGAGGAGACCTAAATAAGCAGATTTTGTAGAGGAATGTGGGTGCGAAAATGCAGCGTTGAAGTGCTAGCATGTAAGGAAGTATTAACAACAGGTAAGTGAAAAGACAAGTAAAGACAAAGGAAAGCAACAATTTATCAAACAGTTTACAATAGCTGCTCAAAAGAGTGACCACCAACAGCGATACAAGATTCAGAGCGGCGGTGCATGGATTGGCATACATTAGTAAAAACGTCAGACATGTCACGCGTATTTCCAGCAGCAACAGACAATCGGGCAACCAGATTTTCTTCACATGTTATGGGACTATCGTACACCATGCTTTTAATGGAACCCAAAAGAAGAAATCCAAGCACATCAAATCTGGACAGTGCGATGGCCAAGGAACAAGTCCGCCCTGTCTTATCCAATGCTGGCTGTAGACAGTGTCCAGGACATGCTAGCACTTCAACACTGCATTTCCGCGCTCACATTCGTGTACGAAATCTGCTTATTTAGGTCCCCTCTACCTGCCATTACATTTCTGACATATAGTTTTGAAACACCCTGTATATATATTCAATATATAATATAAACATATTCATTTTATATATGTATATTTAAAAACAATTATTTTTCCTGTTTAATATTTGTGATACTAATTTTCTATTTTTATTTTTAATCAATGACTTTCCAGAAACTCTATGTAATAACAGCATAATAAATAGTAAAATAAACTATTCCAACTCAAACATTGCTGACAGGCCTTTATGGTCAATGAACAAACAAAAAAAATCCTTACAATCTAATAGGCATTTGTTGATAAGTTCCATCCATCAGTTAATTATATCATTTTGTTTTAACCTGTTTGCTGCTGTTGATGTCTATACCTATCCTGACCTAGATTGCTCCATTGTGCCACTGACATTTATATTCATCAGAACAAAGTGATAAAAAGAAAAAAACCACAAGAGGAGGGTTAAAAAATTTTAATTTGATTTTATTAATCAACTATTGCTAGACAGTGCAATGGCCAAGGAACAAGTCCGCCCTGTCCTATCCAATGCTGGCCGTAGACAGCGTCCAGGACATGCTAGCACTTCAACACTGCATTTTCGCACACACATTCGTGTACGAAATCTGCTTATTTAGGTCCCCTCTACCTGCCATTACATTTCTGACATATAGTTTTGAAACACCCTGTATATATATATTCAATATATAATATAAACATATTCATTTTATATATGTATATTTAAAAACAATTATTTTTCCTGTTTAATATTTGTGATACTAATTTTCTATTTTTATTTTTAATCAATGACTTTCCAGAAACTCTATGTAATAACAGCATAATAAATAGTAAAATAAACTATTCCAACTCAAACATTGCTGACAGGTCTTTAT
Organism: Olivierus martensii; assembly: GCA_000484575.1. Lineage (NCBI taxonomy): Eukaryota > Metazoa > Arthropoda > Arachnida > Scorpiones > Buthidae > Olivierus > Olivierus martensii. The sequence continues at coordinate 28,085 of AYEL01056274.1, forward strand.
GGTCAATGAACAAACAAAAAAAATCCTCACAATCTAATAGGCATTTGTTGATAAGTTCCGTCCATCAGTTAATTATATCATTTTGTTTTAACCTGTTTGCTGCTGTTGATGTCTACACCTATCCTGACCTAGATTGCTCCATTGTGCCATTGACATTTATATTCATCAGAACAAAGTGATAAAAAAAAAAAAACCACAAGAGGAGGGTTAAAAAATTTTAATTTGATTTTATTAATCAACTATTGCAAATCAGATTTTTGTGTTGATTACTTAAAAAAACGCATTTGAAATTGCAGCCAAGCATATTTTATTTCGAGCATGTGGTATTAAGTATGGTAGTACAATAAACTATCTGCGGTCCAATTAGAGCAACATAAAGAATATTATAGGTGTTTATGTATAAGATGAGATCATTTTATGTGTATTAGAATTTTTGATATAAACTAATAAATTTATGAAAAATAATGCTAAAAATTGTATAAATGAAGTAAGAAGTAAAGTAATAAATGAAGTTGGGTTTTTTAACTTATTTCTGAAATACAGCCTGAATTTTTTCATTCATCCAATGAAATAATCGATATTGTTAGATAGATATCTAACAATATCAGTTATTTCATTGGATGGCTAAGAATTCATAAAAAATTATGCTTTTGTTGATCTCATATATGGAACAGAAAGTTATAAAAAAAATAAAATTGCATAAATATGTTTACACTATTAGAAAGACAGCAAAATACCAAATAAAGTATAAAAATTTCAAAATATTTTGATGAAAATTAAGATATATATGGCAATTTTAATCTTTTACATATTAATTAATATGTAAAAGATTAAAATTGCTGGCACAATGCCAAATCTGAAAGTTGTTAAATTGATGGCATCCAATGGATTAAATCTTAAATCTATTTTATTTTTAATTGAAAAGAGATTTTTTTTACCTGAGCTGCTTCTTTAATTAAGAACTTGACAATTCCTACAGTGGCAGATAATCTGACACTTCCAAGAGCTTCATAAATGACAGAACTTTCCAAAGTTGCATTTAATATTGCTGAAACTTGTTCCCAATTACCTATTTAAAATCAAATTATTGTTATAATTTGAAAAATTTTATATACAAACAGTCTCAGAGTTATACAATGCATATGTTCCAAAAGAATTTGTGGAATTTTAATTATGCATGTGAAATTTGCATATACAAGAGAGAGTAAGTTAGTTACAAATGTGCATGGGAGCTTGATAGCATCAGGTATGGATATGCTGACTGTACCACATAAAAAGGCAATTCTTGAGCTATGAAAAGGAATCATTCAAAATCTTCCATGGTAGATGCAAGTGGCACCATGAATGTAACACTGAGAGTGTATGATCAAAGAGCAGCAGTCTGTTATGTGTTTTTTGTGGTAAACAGACTTGCTGTTTGCCATTCACAAAGAACTTGTTCCCTGTGTATGGCCAATACACACTATTGTGACAAGTGATGCACAATTAAGTCAAGAAATTTGCCAATGGGCACACAAAAGTCATCAATGCAGATCAATTGGCTAGTCTGTAGAAACTGTGTTTAATGAAACTGTGGAGTGTGTTGAGGTGATGATTTATACTGATAGGAGAATCATCATCAACATAATGTCAAATGAGTTAGGATACTCACACATGTTGGCCTGCAGAATCATGCATTCTATAAGCTGCATGCATGCTGAGTACTGAAACAACTGTTGGAAGGACAAGATATGCTGACTTAAATTATTTCAGGTCATGAATTGTGGATGAATCACTATCAACCTGAATCCAAGTAGGCTTATATATATTAGAAACATTCCTAGTTGCTGATGATCAAGAAGTACATGACTCTTGTTTGATAAGTCACGATGACTGTTTTTTGGAATGCAGAAGGGATTCTGTTGGTCTATTCCCAACCAAGAAGAGCCAATATCAATGCCATCTTATACTGCGAGAGCAAATTCTGTGATATAATTCTCTGGAAACATCTGGACCTGCTATTCTGCAGCATCTTACTACATCACAAGAATGTCAGAGTGCATATTGTCTGACTGTCTATGATAAAGGTGGAAAAACTGTGGTGAGAGGTGCTGGAACATCCCATCCTACAATCTGGATCTCACATCCAGTGATTTCCATCTGTTTGGTCTCTTGAAAACATATTTAATGGTTCTAATATTTCAGTGACAATGCGGAGGTCGAACAGGAGATGCATTTGTGGTTGTGACAGCAGCTGAAAGTTCTTTGCAACAAGATTCCAGGGAGTCATACAGGACTCTCTGGGGAATTGTGAAAATGTAGGGAAGGATTATGGGCAAAAAAAATGTTGATACCAGTTAGCTATCTCTTGCAGTTTCCATAGTATCAAATTTTTGTAACATACTGACTTTTCCTCATATTATTTTGTAATTATGGTAAAAATAAAAATACCAATTATATTTTGTATACATAGTCTAATACTATATAGAATACATGCAACAATTATCTTATGATACATATGTACAATTTATATCATATTATAATAATTATGATGACATGCCATAACTTTAATGCTTAGACAGTTATAGATATTATTATTATTATTATTAGTAATTTTATTGCTAGTAATATTTACTACTACAATACTGTCATAACTTTGCTAAAAATAGCGATTTTCATATTTATAATTGAAGATCTTTTAATTTTTAATATTTTTTTATTGCAATATAATTATTTATTTTTGCTGAATTGTGTAAGAAGGGAATGAATAACTCTGGAAATGTCAATATAAGTTAAACTAAAACCCATACCTTCTTTTAATCTTTCACTTTGAAATATAATAGGAAATTCTATTGCATCAGAAGATTCAGGTTTTTGAGGAGCCAATCGACAGAAAAGTATTTTTGACGAAAGAAAATGCCATACTGTATTACAATTTTTAGATTCATTAGGATTTATTTCTTGAACACCAAATGAAAATGAATGCGTGCATTGAAAATCCTATAATTTAAAGATTTACACAAATTATTTTACATGCTATAAACTATATTTATACTAAAAAAAATGCAATTAAGTTTAATAATAGTCACATAAATATAAAAAGGAAGAAAAATAAATTACTTCTGAAATTTGTAGACGTATAGGAACTACTGTATTACTATGATTTATAAGTTTAACTGAATGCATTATAGATTTACATTCAGCTACAATTCCAAAATTAGCTCCTTGATCCATTACTATGGATATTTTTGGCCATTCTACTTCTGCCATCATAACTGCAGTCAATGGGTAACCAAAAACAGGTGTAGGAGAATCTGTGTTTACTTCCAAAACAGCTAGAACATTTCCCTTTTGACGAGGTACATAATTAATCTATCAAGAAAAACTACATTAAGTAAATATTTTTTCAAATGTCATAACAGTAAATATAATAAAAATAATACCTGAACTTTCTTTGTTGCACCTGATTCAATTCGAAGATGATGTGGAAAATCAAATCCAGAAACACTAGCTGCAGGAAGGACTTGATTATCAACAGTAACATTCACTTGCAAACTACACATCAAACATGATAGTGTAGGATTCTGTAGGATAAGTGTAAACTGTTTTGTGTCACCAATACAAATAGGTTCGGGTAATTTCAGTTCTACCACTCTCTTAGAATTTATGTTTGTCACACCTATTTTATAGAGGAAAGGAAGAATTAATTAATAAATAAGTGGTTATTTTTGGATGAATGCAAGAAAATTATATCTGTTTTTAAGTTTTATTAAAATTTTTAAATGTCTACTATTATTTAGGAAAAAAAAGCAACTACTATCCTGTGCAAGAGCGAGTGTTTCAATGTAGTTAACCATTTGCCAGATGATATCATTTTTAGCACTTGGAAGTTTATGATGAAGGACTTGTAGTGCATCAAAGAATAATTTTGTTTTATAGCACATACGTAATTTTTGTTTGTTAACATTTATAATTTCATATGTATTTTATTAATAACTTTAACTTTTATTTTAAGTTGATTTATTCTGATTTCTTTGGTAACTACAGTTATGCCATGTGTACTGTTTATATTTTATGTATGCTTATTTAAATTTTTGAATAGAACTCTTTGAATGCTATGTTATGTAAGTTTTTAAATTTAATTTTGGTTATTTGTATGTTTCAAAGTAATGTCTCTGTATAGTGTGACCTGATGAGAATCATATAATCAATAAAAAACATTTTATAAATAAACTTTTGTTTCTACTGCATTTTGTGCTAGTTAAATTTATTGTTATAAAAATTTGAATTTTTTATATTAGAGGATGAAATTAGCATTAAAATATAACACATAATGACTGTGTCACATGTAAGGATAGACCAACCTGAAAATTGCACTGGAAACTCAACAAATACAATTTTAAACAAATGCATATGATGTATGGCACTGGGAAACAAGTGTAATTTCCAACAACTTACATGCCACTCAGATGGACACCATTGTATTAAAAACATTACAGTTTTTCTATTCAAAGGAAAAATAAAATGATGAAAAAATGTAGAATATGATGTTAACATTTTTAATAAATCACAGAAAATTTACTTGCAATAAAATTATGATTTTCACTGAATAAAAAAAAATCATTCAGTAATGAAAGTATATTATAAAGGATTGTGGGATTATTTCCGAAAATGAATTTTGCTAGGAATAGATTGCATCAAGAAACAGTTTGCTGATGTACATTTAGAAACCTGATGATTAAAGATGTTAGAAAAATGATAAGAACAAGATTTAATGTTTATATTTGCAGTTGTATATAAAACTTGAGATTGAGCAGATTGATTTGTTTGATTCTTGCAGAATAAGCTAGTTTTTGCATTTGAATCATCAACAATATACAGTGAAATCATGTGCTTCAACCCTGAAGAATCCAGGTTCAATTCTTGGATTCCACATTTTTGGATCCATTTGAGATCAGGTGCGTTAGATTGATTTGTTTGATTCTGGCAGAATAAGCTAGTTTTTGTATTTGAGTCATCAACAATATACAGTGAAATCATGCTGTGCTTCAACCCTCAAGAATCCAGGTTCAATTCTTGGATTCCACATTTTTGGATCCATTTGAGATCAGGTGCGTCCAGATCACCGAAACACATCCTGCACCTAATGATTTACTCCATGAAGGATGTGAGTGGCCTGTAGTGGGTCCTGATATGTCTTGATGCTTATTAGCCAAAAAGCAACAAACACTCACAGGAATAATAAATTTTAATGAATACAGAATTCATTTAATATTCTTTTGAAAAAATCATGCATAAAATAAAATCTCACATACAATAATAGAATTTAAATAATTCTGTAGTTCATGTTCAAAGTTTCTATAGACACTTTCAATGACCTCCATTTTTCTAGAGTCGAGTCCTCCTAATCCGACACACATGGTTATGGGATTTGTTGGATTTCAGAGATTTGTTGGATTATTGGATGTTCAATGAAAAAAAATGGAATTACACAAACGAATATGCTCAGTTTATTAAGACATTCGTGTCACTGCTCTTGCTGTTCAAATCTTTCATAAACCTTTCAATTTTATCCCTATTTTTTTAATGTCATAAATAGTGATTCATCCAATACCATAAAATGAAGCCAAATCAGAAAACTTTTTTCCAAGTTAAGTTTTTTTTACCACAGTCAATGTCTTGTTTTTTCATTTTTCCGATTTGTGACATTATGTAAAGATAAACAACAAACACTGATACTGTAAACACTATTTTACAGTAAACAGTGTACTGAATATAAAAATTAGTCCGACTATAATGCCTGTGCAATGAACAGCAAGAGCAGTGACAGAAAAGTCTTAATAAGCTGAGCATATTCGTTTGTGTAATTCCATTTTTTTCATTGAACATCCAATAATCTGACAAGCTCCTGGAACCATATGCAATTGACAATTTGTTATGTTAGTTTCTCTATCACATCAACAAGTTGTGACGTGAAAATTTTACTTGGGTAGCACAACAGTTCGCAAAATGTCAGATACAGAGACTCAAATGTAATGCATTTTACTAAATTTGTATAAAGCGTCATTAAATACTTAAATTCTAATTTATAATTATTTTGGCATTAAGTCATCTAAATGTATATACAAGTTTACCAGTGAGTGAAAAAAGAACTCTCTCTCTCTTTCTCTATCTCTCTAAGGGTGCTTCCAGTTGGTAAGCAGCTAACTAATTGTTTTTCACCAAACCATGAACTGCCTAACTGGATGGTTTGCTTACTTTGAATGACGTCATCAGTCACTGGGTTCACTGCTAAGCAAAGTCAGCAACTCATTTCCTTTCTGATTTGTAGCATTCAAAATAGCAAAAGAGGGCAATAGTAGTGTCAGCATTAAGGCGGGTTTCCACTGTCCCGGTTTTACCGGATACCTGGCAGTTGCCATGGTAACCACGTGATGGGCTACCGGTTTTGCCGATTGCCGGGTCGGTCTGTCGAGTTTAAATTCTGCCGGCTGCCGGACTCGGCAAAATCGCTTTCAACCAATTGGGTGAAAATTTAACAATGACGTCATACTGTATTCGTTTTAATCTTTGACTAGTGATATAATTGCCATGCATGTTTATTGTGATGTGTACCCAAATTTAATGATTTTACGTAAAAAAATAAAATAAAATATTCAACAACAAGGTATATTTCATCATACAAAAGTGGATAAAAAATATAATCGCCATGCATGTTTATTGTGATGTGTACCCAAATTTAATGATTTTACGTTAAAAAATAAAATAAAATATTCAACAACAAGATATATTTCATCATACAAAAGTGGATAAAAAGTATATTATAGCTTTTATCTATTCAAGATCAGTCAACTTTTAAGTGGCGAATTTTTTTAAGCATAAAAAGAGAAATCCAAGTAATTCTAATCATTTTATCACTTTATTAAAAATATTATTCTCTCTAGACTTTTTACTGGAAAAACTGTAATTGCCAAAAAACAGAATTTTCCACAAACACCAGAGAAGCTATTATTATTATTCCGACAAATTATGTTAGCTCCTCATCAATTGATTAGTTTTGGTAAATCTTATGAATCATCTCATTGGTCCTCTCGTTTGCCGACTAGACGGCCGCCGGTAAAATGTACACTTCTCTTCCGTTTTCAACAATGGCAAAGCCAGGTACTCGGCAATACAGGTCAGTGAAACTGGGACAGTGGACACCTGCCTTTATTCTTAAAGATAAAAGTAGTGAATAAACTCATAACATCACTGTGTCAAATGTGTTAGTGATATTTCAACAGAATCATTCATAATTTCATCAATTAATAAAACTAACAATATTTTTTGTTTCTGGTCAGCTATTTTTAGGTGTACAGGATGTCAATTAGACAGCACGAGTTATTTAAGGATGACGTTTGCTAAGTAAATCCCTATTCTGCATGGTCATCAAGTTGCTTGCTAACTGAAAGCACCCAAGTGTGAACAAAATTAAAATTCTAATTTATTTATTATATATTTTACATATACTGCATTTAATTAAAATAATTATATTGTAATAGCTTACTTTACAATTTAGACAAGTCTAAAAGCAAAAATTATTATTTATCATAATTAGCTATAGAAATTAATCTAAAATTTTAATCCAATGCTCTTAGTAATATTAATCAATGAGAAAATAGTTGAAAAATAAAATATATATTAAATATGCAATTATTTTCTTATCGACTATTATATTATTATGAAGGGCATCATGATAGAATTGCTTACACAGAATTAAACAAAAATATTAAAACATTACCTGAAACAGTTGATGCAGGGCAGACAGAATTGTACTGCAACTGATTAGTATTCAGAAAATTAATTGCATTATGAGAATCCAAAAACGAACCATGACAGTAATTAGTAATTCCATGAGATGCAAAACAGTTTGTATTCATTGTCACTGGAATATAAGAGGTTGGTTGGATGGATGTTATAGGAGTCCCATATGGAATGGCCATAGGAATAGATTGCATCAAGCAAGAGTTTGCTGATGAACATTTAGAAAACTGATGATTAAGGATGTTAGAAGAATGATAAGAACAAGATTCAGTGTTTATATTTGCAGTTGTATATAAAGCTTGAGATTGAACAGATTGATTTGTATGATTCTTGCAGAATAAGCTAGTTTTTGTATTTGAGTCATCAACAATATTATTTTGAGTATCTTGAGATAATGATGAAATATGTAGAGGAGATGTTGCTGCTTCTACTTTTCCAACTGATGATTTATGTGATTCCACTTTTTCAATATCTTGTACTGATGTTAAAGTTTGATCCAAATCCTCAACCAAATTATCATGTGACGAGGCTTTCAATGTTCTATTTAAGTCAGTTTGTGAATTATCATCAGTATATTTAGTAGTCTGACGAAAAAGATCTGTATCCGAAACTGTTCTTTCTTTACTTAAATATATCAATCTATCTTGCATAGGATCCACTAGAGATTGAGTAGACAAACTCTTTTTGATTTTCAAGTCAGGATGATTGTATCTCATTTGAGATTTATTATTTTCACGATAATTCCATAATGTTTGCAGCTTACTATTTGAAAATTTATCCTTAGATTGCAAATTTAAAAGATTACTTTTAAGCGAAATTTTAGAATGAACTAAAGATGACGACGACGATGATGATAATTCTTGATTAGAATTTGTCTTAATCAAATCTGAATGAATACCAGAATCCTGAGATGATAAAATCAAGTTTTTTGATCTAGAGAGATGTGATTTTGTGACTGATCGTTCTCTTTTATGAATTTTTTTCTTAGACTTTTTTGCATTAACATTTGCTAGTACTCTCTGGGCTAACACTTTTGGTTCATCACTGACAGATGCTTCCGATATCAATTTTGAAATAGATTGAATGCTAAGAAGACTATTGGTGTCAGTATTCTCTCTGTCCGTATCATTGTCAGAGACGTCAGATGATGAACTGGCAGAAATTCGAGGCAATTCAATTTGAACATCTAAAATAATTATTTAAATATATTTCATGATTAAAAATAATAAAAATAAAATTATAACAATCTTTTTACCTTTTGACAGACTTTCTTTCAAACTACTTTTTGAATCACGAACAGTAAAATTGATTCCAAAGGTAGGCTATAGAAAGAAAATTATATTAAACTGCAAAATCACTAAATCAAAGTAAAAGAGGAAAGATAGAATTCTAAACTATAAAACATATTATTATATTTTCATATTGTTTATAAAAATAGCAAATTAACTGAAAATCAAACAATATGTGTTAAGAGCACATTTACCTATATTTATTTTTTTTATTTGAAAATCATATTTGATTTCATATTATTATTGATTTATAAGAGATATTATTAATAGGAAATATATTACATTATCAATCAAACAAAATTGAACTCAGTATTATATATTTTAATCGGGACATAGGCAAGAACATTTCACTTAAAAAATTTATTACATTAAAAAAATACAATACAGTAATATTTACAGTTGATTACAATCTTCTTCAGATGTATAAAACTATTGTATGGAATTATAATACAGCATATATATAGGCCTTATGTATAGAAAAATTCAATCGAAAATTTTTCTATACATAAAGTCTATATATGTTGCATTATAATTCCATACAATAGTTTTATATGGCTAAGAAAGTTGTAATCAACTGTAAACATTACTGTGTTGTACTTTTTTAATGTACAGAAATATCTCGATTATTGCAATTCTCAACTTATTGCAGTTTATAATTTGATACCAAAATTCTAATTATTGCACTTCAAATTCGAATTATCGTGGTTCTAAGAGATAGCCCACTATATATGTAATCAGTATTACATATATAGTGGGCTATTAGAATTACATATATAGTTTGAGTCGCCACTCTCTACATAGCTCTCTTGTAGGACTTTGTTTTTATCTATTGGTGCCTACTCTTCACTCACCATTAACTGTCCGCCTTTGCCTGAAGTACAAATATGCATATTTATTTCTCTTCTTATTTACCCCTGCAATGAATGCTAAAAGAAACAAGGATGATATCAAGTCTACAATATCAATAGATGATCAACTTAGATTAGCATGGTTAACACATTTCTTTTTTAACTCAAACATAAAATTTAATTAATAGATTTGAAAAATCCTTGGCAATGATCACCATTTCACAGCATTATTTGTCCTGATTATTGCGGTATTTTTCATGGCAACAAAAACCGTGATAATTGAGGTATTCCTGTAATAAATTTTTTAAATGGAATGTTCCTACTGAAGTGCCTATTAAATATAGTAAGACCTCGACTAACGCTGCTCCGTTTAACGCTGTTTCAATATAATGCAGTTTTTTGAATTCTGTATTTTTTATTGATTCACTTTGGCAGTTTTTCAAACCACTATACTCACAGAAATCCAAAATCACACTAATTTGTTACTTTGATATTCCTATGCTGCCTCGCAATGCGTTTGATATCAGTTCAGTGCAATATATACAAAAGTCTGCTGCAGTTACAGTTGATATTTATGACTGTTTATCAATGTTATTTTATAGTTAAAAGTTTAGTCACTATTACGAAAATTATAGATCAGTTTATACAAAATGATTCCAAATTTTGACAAAATTTCAAAGGCAAGATGAAGTGTAATGGATAAGATGTCTTACTATCGATAGTTGCTTGCAGAACGAAAGAGGAAAAGGCAAACGATTTTTCATTAAATGATTCTTCACGAAAAAACAAAAAGTATCAAATGAGAAAAAAACCTTCCTCATCACAAACAGATTATTTACTTGAATATTTTTGATTTTCATGAATGATTTATGAATACAAATTGAAATTATATATATATAAATAGAAACAATTTAATATCAATTTATATAACATGAAAGAAACTTTATAACATTAAATCTGCATTGGGAAATCATCTCTATTCTGTAAAAATCAGTCCAAATAATAAAAGTTCAATGAGACTGCACTAAACACAAACCAAAAAATAATAATACTCAAAAAATTTTTAAATTGTTAAAGCAATTTTACACAAAATTATTTTCTATGAAATTTATTTATGATTTAAAACTACTAATATCTCTGCTGTCTTTGTTAAAAAAAATACATAAACGTACAAAACACAATAGCAAAATACACTTAAAGCTTTTTAATTATAAAAATGTTTTTGATCCTCATATGAGTCCTCATCAATTACCCACAGGAATGTTGAACATTCTTAAAACTCTATATTTAAAAAATTATAATAAAAGTTCAATGAAACTGCACTAAACACAAACCAAAAAATAATAATACTCAAAAGCCCTTTAGTTAATTTCATGTGTTCTAAAAATTTTCACAAAAGTTAACATCCAGACATATTAAAGCATTTACAATAAAGATAATGAGAAAAATTAAAAATGACCTTATTTAATATATTAATAATATGGGTAATAAAATAACACTAATATTAAACAAAACAATCAAATATTTAAAATTAATATCTAAATGTCCGTCATAAAGAGTTTAAAACTTGTGTTTATAGTCCATAATATTATAAATCATAAGAGGCCATTACTTATTAATTAATATATGTCATTACTAGTATAACTAGATGTTTATTTAATTTAGATTGGTCCTACTGCATCATTTTCAGGCCTGGCTACAAGGATCTAACTTGATAACTTCTCCCTTCATCTTTTTATCACATAAGATTATGTCTTCAGCAAATCTTCCTTCTTATGAAATCTTTTGTTCTTAGCCTCTTGAGTGCCAATGATTTTTTTTAAAATTAAACCTAATTAATATATATAAAAAATATGAAAATTAAAAATGTGAAATCTTGCTTAATTTTCATTGAAATCTTTTGAAATTTTCAGTATTTATTGCATTTTTTGCTCTTTTTTTAAAAATGAAGCATTTTTTTTAATTTTATTTTTTTGCAACTTCTCAGTATGTATATGAGATCAAAGAAAACGTTATTTTTATATGAAATTTTAGCCATCCAATGAAATAGTTGATATTTTTAGACTAGTGACAAGTTCTCTGAACAAAATAAGCCATGAATGAAGAAATTTTGATGAAATTTTCAAAAATTATTTATAAAAACCATGAGTTATGTAACTTTTGTTGAATGAAGCTACATCATATAATTATTAAAAATGTTACATGAATTTGTTGAAATATTATCATTTTTATTAATATTTCATATTTATTAGCATGTTCTTACTTCATTCATACAATTTTTAGCAGTACTTTTTATAATTTTTTTATTTATCTTTTATTTATTTATTTATTTATTTTTTATTAAAAAATCCTAACATACTGTATATAAAAATGACCTTATCTGGTACATAAAATGCTATAATACATTTTACATTCCTCTAATTGGAATACAAAACACAGATAGTTTATTGTAGCACCAAACCCAATATCACACACCACAGTGCAAAGTAGGCTTGGTTACAATTTCCCAGGAAACAAGTGGCTTCTGTAAAGCAATAAAAGTGCCATGCACCTTGAAATGGCTTGAGAATATATACATTTTGTTTTTTCATGATTTTTCTCTTAAATTTCAGTGAAATTGAAACAAAAAATGAACAATTAAGATATATATTAGTTTATTTTAGCAGAATTAACCAATATTTTCCTATTATCTGCAATACTTTTTAATTTTCAGCATATTATAGCTCATTTTATGAAAAATTTTGAAAATATCATTTATCGAATCCTATAATCAGAATAACTTTGATAGATTAGTTTATAAAATCAATAGAATGGGATAAAAATCCTAAATTCTGTCAGTCTTCAGAAATCAAATGTAAACAATGTTTGTTTACACGTTCTTTAAAAAATGTTTTGTCTACTGAAAAAATTTAGGAATCACTGTCAAAAGGACACATTTTCAATCAGGGCTGCCGAGAAAAATTTTCGGGCCCATGACAAATCTTTGATCCATGCCCCACTTAAAAAAGTGCATCACTTTAATAAAAAAGCCATATAAAACAATAAGTATTTATTTAAAAAAAAAAACAATAAATTCAAAATTCCATACATTACATACTATGTTATATATAAAGGGTTTATTTTGGTACGACGGCTTTAGATGCTCTGTCGGCAGCCTTCAAACTATCGGACATGTTATGTGACACTTCAGGCACGACAGTTGGGCCCTCTTCGATGCCAGGCCCGTGACAAAAGTCACGGATGTCACTCCCCTCTCAGTACCCCTGTTTTCAATGATTACATACGAAAAACTAATTTTCAAAAGCTGGATTAATAAAATCAAGATTAAATTTTTTTAACTCTATTGTTTTTTTATTCCTCTTCCTTGATTCTATTCATGTCAAAGGCACTGAATAGGTTAATAACTCTTCATTTGCTTACCTTACATCTATATTGCATGTATAAGCTATCTGGGATAGGGCTATTTTTGCACATTTTAACATCAATATCATTCATATGCTCCTTTAGACGTTTAGCTAAAGTGTGAGATGTATAGCCTATGTATCTTTTTTCTTTATTAAGATCTTTATTCACAATCAATATATTTTACATTTTTGGTTTTTTTAAATTCATAATCTGATCTTTATTATTCCTGACTACATTGAAGAATGTTTTCCTTCTATTAAAAGCTAAGGTTTTTTAGTCTTTATTAGTCTCTTTAGATTAAACTATAAGTTTATGCATCTGAATGGAGTGGAACTTTGTTTCTATATCCTGTAAGTTAAATGCATATTGCATTTTTATTTCTTTAATTGAGCTTTTTGGATTTTTTCTTAATTTTAAAATGGTATTGCATTTATATCTATATATCTACACTTGATCTATTATAATTTTTTAGTTTTGGCTGATTATATGTATCTATCAACATGTTTTAATAATGTCTTAAATATTATCATCTTGTATATCAAAGATTCATTGGAGTTATTATGTATGAATAAGAGTATGTATGTGTCTTTTCTGTAAACCTTGATATAATAGTCACCATTTTTAATCTGTACCAGTATTCAAATAAAAGATTTCATTTGTATTTTGTTCCAACCCTAAACCAAATTAACTCTTTGTCTGTTAATCTTTCTTCTAGGTCAATATTAGATATTTCATCATTTTTAACCTGTTCCTGCTAATGATGATATATGCTGCTCAAGGTCATTTATTGCCAGCAGTTATTGACAGCATTTGCCACTTATGGCAGGAATAAAACCAATAGAATTTTAAAATTGCAATCTGGCCTGACCTAATCATTTCATTATAATTATGTTTAGTGTTTTCTGAAAAGTAGTATAATTAGTCTCCATTAGTTTCATAATGTTTTCTGACAGAAATTTTTTTATTTTAAAAGGTTTTTATGAAAATTTGTTTTGAATATTTTTTCAGAAAATTGCTTTTCTCTCACCTTCTTCTTTATATTCTAGATCAGAGATTCCCAACGGGGTCGGTATCGACCCCCTGGGGGTCGATGAAACTTTAAAGGGGGGTCAATGATGATCAAGGGGTCTGTTGGGGGTTGATAGCCAAATATGCACCGGCGATTGATCGGTATAATCAAGATCAATATCCCATTGATCCTAAAGGGCTTTTGAGTATTATCATCATCAGCCCAAATTATTCTAATTCAGAATAATATTTATAAATTCATAATTAATAAATTAAATTTACAGAGATTCCTCACTTAGTTATTTAATATATTCCATTATCCATTTAGAATTAAAAACTGGTACAGAATTACAAATTTAAAACTACTGGCTCATCACAATCATTTTCAATTGAACATAAGTGTTGTGTTCATTTTCAATTGAACATAAATAAGTGATTTCATTACAATTAGATTCAATTTCTATGCCATTTAAAACTGCTATATGTAATGCCTTTGTCAGTCTGTTCACTCACAACTGTTAACTCAAGAACAAATATTGTAAAACATTAAAATTTTAAGATATCCTGATTATACAATATACATAGCTATTAATTTTGAGTATTCAAGTATTCTCATTACAAAATGACAACTATTTAAAATGATAATGATAACTATTTGAAACATTACAACTATTACATCTTTGAAATTATCATCATATGTGAATGAAATTATCAATACATATAAACTTTTAATCAACCAAACTATCCAAACTAAATCTAATCTACCAAATTAATCCCCAGATGATTTAACAGATATTTTAATACTTGGAATTAATTTAGAGTCTAAAGGTGTCAAACTGGCAGCCTCAATGTGATTTTTTTTTGTGGTCCCCCAATGCTCTTAACTAAAATGAAAACAAGAACAATATGTTATGAAATAACAGGAAGTAACTCTCGCTTCATAACTGTGTCATATACTATTATACACTAGTTTGATTTTTATGAAGTGTAATTGCATGAGTTTTTTTCGATTGGCCTTATCGGACATATACATACAGATGACACTGATTTTTCAGATCAGTGACACAAACTATGTGCTTTCTTGCAAGGACTACATCGTTTTGTGCAAAATTTCTTACCAAAAAAAAAAAAAATTTTATTCGTATTCTTAGTCTAATTGTTATCTTTAAGTTATTTATGTACAATTATTTTATTATGATTATGTTGTACACTGTATAATATTATAGAGAAAAATGTTAGGAGTTGATGAAGAAAACCTTTCTTTTAAAAGGGGTCGATGCAAGAAAAAGGTTGGGAATACCTGTTTTAGATTAATGATTCTTAAACATTTTGAGACTTGTCCCCCTGAGGACAACAGCTATAATTTGTGGCCCCCATGTACAATAAAGAGAATACAACCTTAATTTTCAGATTAAATATTTTGTATGTGATAATTTTCAGGTATTAAAAAACAAACTTAAAAAAGAAAATGACATGGAGCTTATAAAATAATCCAAGTTCTATATTTGATATTTACCTGATGTAATAGGTGCAGCAGCACTATAAATATAAACACCAATACATTTTAACCAATCAAGTTTGTTTTCAGAAAAAATTGTTTACCTTGTTAAAGATATCTAATCCTTTAGTGATTGTAGAAATATTTTTACAAAACAGCATATCTTTATGAAATTGGAAATCATACACTTATTCTTTGTTGTATTTTACAAAAACTATTAAATTAGCATCATTTGATCTATAGTGGATTCATCGAGTTGGATAGCAAATTTTTCACTTTGTTTCATGAGATACTAATGTAACCCTAATATTTTTACCAATACAATCAATTCTTTTTTTAATTGTATTATTAAACACAGAAATTTTTTAAAAGGCTTCGCTAATTCTGAGCTGTGAATTGTTTCACAAATTTGAATTGCAGCAGACAAAATTAGAGTTTCAGCAATAAAATGTTTTTTTTCCTTTGCATAATATAATAATTTTAATAAGGCAAATTCAAAGAGTTTTTTATTAATTTACAAGTGTTTTAAGAATAGAATTTTTTTGTAGTTTTAATCCTTGAGCCTTCCTTTCAAAAAATTCTATTGCCTTCTTTTTATATTCATTGTGAACTGTATTTAAATGCTGAATCATTTTTCCAGACTTCATACAGTCATTTGACAATATTGTCAAATCAGACACAAAAGTTTTTCTGGATCATCACCTGATGATACAAAATCATATTTTATGTAGGATGGATAATACTTTTGAGTTTTTTAGGTCCTAATGATTTAAATTTCTTACCTTGTGGTGCTACAAATGATCTTGAAAGTTCTGATGATTCAGGAACTGATAGAATTTTTTCTGATACCTCTTCACTTTCTGTAAAATAAATTTTGCTGCCTGATGCTAATTTTGATTTTAAAGGTTATAATGTTTCTTGAACTGATTTTATTTCTTCTGTCATGTTTTTTACTTTTTCATTTGTTTTTTCTCATTATTATGTCTTCTTTTTAACCAACTTATCTTGTTTAGGGATTAAAAACATAAATTCAAAATCAACTTAACTCAAAAAACCCTTTAACTGACACTCAACTGAATATTAAATTAAAATTTTTTTAAATTTAATATTCGGTTGAGTGTCAGTTGTTTTTTTTAAATAACTGAATTTTTTTAAATTCATTTATTTAAAAAAATTTAAATTTAACCTTAAAAAATTAAATTTTGCAACAAGCCACATCTCCATAAATCTTTCAGTATTACACTTATTTCCATTGAATAAATTTGTTTAATTTTTCCTCTATGTAGTATTTTTTTTATTTCTGCTGCATAATCATTTATATTCAAATTTTTCCATATCACATGCTAAATATCACAATTCAATGGTACCTCTCAATTCGATACTAATCTGTTGCTGAACTGGTGTCAAATTGAGAAATTGTCAAATTGCAGGACAGTTTTCCTATATAAGACTGTGGAAAATAGATTAATTCATTGTTGGACTCCCATCCCATTTCCTCCCTTCCTTCCTAACATGGAGGTGAGAGAGATACTATATTATTTACTTTACTATACTTTACTATGTATTTTACTATTATGTAACACACTAAATTATAAAATGCATTACTTTATACATAGTACACACAATTTATTAGCCATTAGACGTTGGAATGAGGTCTTTATCCTGTTTTACCTTTGAATTTGTGAAACCAGCCTCGACTTGCTTTAAATTCCCCAGTTTGATCTGAGGTACATCTTGGAGTTTTCTTCTGCAATTCTTTGAAAATTAACCTTGCTCTCTCATACATCATTGCCTGAGTTATTGGATCTCCCTTCATGTCTTTATCTAATTCAGATGAAAAGCAGCTTTTTCATCTCTTCATTGATTAAAGATCTGTCCTTATCAGAAATCTTCATTGCTCTAGCAGACACCCTAATACCCATAATCTCTCTTTGTTGCAGTGTTGCCAATTTGTCCTAGGAATGCCATATTTTTAAGCTACATTTTAATTGTTCTATCTTTCTGCACATTATCTACAATTTCTTTCTTTTTCTCTATTCTCAATCAAGTGTTGTTCTTTCTGGAATTATTTCTCTGGTCACTTCTCTTTGAATCCATCCTTACAGTTCACTCAAAAAAATAATAACAACTATGGATGCACAAATTTTTTACTTTCTAAAAAATTCAGAATTGAAAATTAACACAAACAACATGAACAAATACTAAAGCAACCCAACAAGAACTGACAAATAACAAATGTCATCACATGATTCCATGCACGTGCATGTGCTAGCTTCAAACATCGAATTGCGAAGTACGACTAGCTACCTAAAGTACGACTAGTATACCTAAAGCTATTTTATGTAATGAAAATGCCACATTTGTTCCTGGTCTTGAGGCCATCCTGTGATCCCCAGGGACTGTGGCCCACTATTTTAATAAGCAAAGTTCTAAATTACTATTTTTATATTGTTCAGGTTATATATTGAAATAAAGTTAATTACTGAAATTTTTGGCAAAAATTAATTTTTTATAAGATGAACTATAAAATTAAAAAAATATATAGATAATATCAAAATATTATTTAATTCTGTTAAAATAGGCAATATTTTTTAATAATTATTGATTTTTATCTTATTTTCGCTATGTTTTTTGTCAAAAAATGAGAAAATACTAATGTAAACAATCATCTGCCATTTAAAGGGAATGGCACATTTATTGCTTTATTACAGGCATTCACTTCTTGGGAAATTTATGGTCAAGTCTATTTTACCTTGCAGCATGTGATATTCATTGTAATGAGACAATAAGCCATCTGGGTCCAATTACAGTAAAATAAAGAATATTATAGCTGTTTATGTATGAGAGAAAAAGATTTTCATTTATGTTGGAATTTTTTGACATAAATTTGAAAATTTATAAAAAATTTAAATAAAAATAATTGAAATGAAGGAAAAATAAGCCAATAAATATAAATTGTTAATAATAATAATTATATTTCAATAAATTTTTGTTACTTTTGAACTACTTATACAACATAACTTTATTAATATTTATTAATCAAAATTTGCATAATACTTTGTTTTTGATTGTTTTTTTCAAAATATTGTCCAATTTCCTTCATTCATGGCTTGTTTTATTCAGAGAACCTTCTGTTATCCAAAAATAATAAATTATTTTGTTGGAAAATTTTATGAAAATTAAACAAGATATGATGATTTTGATGTTTTGCATATTAATTAAGCTTAATTACACAAATAGCCAGCTTGTAAATTCCAGCAGATTTTTTTTTATTGGTGTCATGGAAATGGCTAATACAATGATGTTATCTATATAATATTTGTATAATCTTTCCTTTTTCTTCAGGTTGCATAAAATGATTTTTTCTTTTCTCCTTATTATCAATTTGGCTAAAACCTTTGATAGTGGGTTGCCAATGAGTATGCACTTCTGTAAATAAAACTTTCCATTTAAAGTAAAGTATGATCTGTGTGTGACAATATGATAAAAATCTCTTAGTGTATTGGAATTTGTATCATTATTCAGGAGGAAATAGAAAAGCATTTTATATAATTCTAAACAAGCCAATACATCATTATTTTAGAATAGACAGAAATGAAGTTAAAAATATCAAAAGCTCTCAGGCTTTCAGAATTTATAGATATCTTAATTTCATCAAGACATCTATAAATTCAGTAGAAAAATTAATTTGCCATCGATATAGTTTCATCATCTCATAATACCATTTAGCTAATTTTTTTTTAACCGTCTACAGCTATAGTGCGGCCATTTAAAAAAATTATGATTTTTTTTGTTTTTTTTTTTTTGCCATAACTTTTTTGCATTTTAATTTTTTGGCACGAAAAAATTGGATTTTGTTGGAAATATACCGTACTCTGATACCCTTTTTTAGTTTTGGATGAAGAATCAAAAAAATAAGAGAAACAAAATACAAAAGCAATTAGGCCTAATTTGTATATGTAAACAATACATAATTTTTCAAATTATTCATGAATCATAGGCTGACTAACACCCATGATGGAGTCAACCGGAAAGATGGGTTTCAACGGGCTGGGTCCAGATCCCTCCTGACAAATTGGAGGACTGGGACCCCGGGATCCTTCAGAATGTTAAGCCACAGCTTTACCATGCTGACCTGTCATTCCGTAAGTCCGCGGGTCCCACAATTTGTTCTGTGAAGTGTTCATTATCCATACATGTGTTTGCTAACTGAACATAAAAATCTTTCAAAAAAGTGTTCGTAAACTGAACTGTTCATTAACCGATCACCCACTGTAAGTTTGATAGGACTCTACTTTGACTGCCTCACATTCTCGTAGTGTTAAGTGCACATATTAAAGTCAATGTTAATATGCATGTGAATGCATTCTTGATATATAAATGTTTTTTCGTGTTCGATAAAATGTTAATTAACATATACTTTATCAATCATAAAAAATGAACAGGCATTAAGACATGCTATAACACAGGGCTGCCCAACCTTTTTATGGACGTGAGCCACTTTTTTCACCAGAATGATCTAGCAATCTACTGATATCCAGAGAATAAAAGTACAAAAATAGCAATGCCGTCTATATAATTCAAAATTTATTAAGTAAAATAAACAATTCTTCATAATATGAAAATAATAACAAATACATGGATACATAAACAAAAATTTTTATGCAATATTTGGCATTATGTAGATTTTGCAATTGATTCAAAATTTGGATTATATGATGAAAGAGATAATCTTAACCCTTTGCACTCCTCAAAAATATTTTTTTTAACGGTCTACCGTTCCAGCGAGCCATTAAAAAAAATTATGATTTTTTGTTTTATTGCCATAACTTTTTTGCATTCTAATATTTTGACAGGAAAAAATTGGATTTTGTTGACAATATACCGTACTCTGATACCCTTTTTTAGTTTTGGATGAAGAATCAAAAGAATAAGAATTATCCATACATGTGTTCGCTAACTGAACATAAAAATCTTTCAAAAAAGTGTTTGTAAACTGAACTGTTCATTAACCGATCACCCACTGTAAGTTTGATAGGACTCTACTTTGATTTCTACGAATATAGTTTGTTGTAAATGTAAGTTTGATTTTAAATCTATAATTTTTGTTCTGCGTATTTTGGAGTCTTTTGGATATTCATTTTAGTAATTGGAGAGCATTGTTCGAAAATGTCTTTTGATATTTCCATATTTTGGAATAGCAACAACTGAATTACATATTAGACAACTTTTTTTGGAATAGCAACAACTGAATTACATATTAGACAAGAGCATTTGGTCATTAACCATGGAAAAAGAAATCATGTTTCCATTCACCAAGGTAATGATAAGTTTTAATTTTCTTTTCTAAGCTCATAATTATGGTTAAAAAAGAAAAAAATAAATAATTGAAGATGTTTATTTTTTTATAAATTTAACTCTTTAAGCTGAACAATGATATATTGTTGTCCCGACCTGAGTAATGTAATAAAAAAATAAAAGACATTTGAACCTGTAAACACGTCTAACAAACTTTTGCTTACTCATCGAAATAATCTTCACTTATTGTTTTTGATATTATATTCTACCGATTGATCTGATCTGCTATTACTTAATAAATGATAAAAGGGACACAAAATGAAAGCAGTTAGGGATAATCTCATTTTATTTGTTTCAACAAGAATACAGATCACCTTTACTACGTATTGTAAAGTGGAAGTTTAACAAGCAAGTTGATTGGAAGATGGTTGGAGGCTTGCAATCGACTAAAAAGCTTGTCGTGATCAACTGGTAGCTTTTGATCGACTGGTTAGGCAGCCCTGCTATAACACAACTTATTCATAGAAGCATTGCACTAGGGTCAAATGCAAAAATGCAAGGTAGTCAAAATAGAATTCTACCATAAGTTTAATAAAATAGAATAGAAATCAGAATCAATAAGACTGGATAAAAATAATCCAAATTCTACTGATACAATCCATTCAAATTATCTAACTTTAAAATGTTATTTAAAAAAATTTCAGCAAATCAAATAATTTAGAAAATATATGCATCATCAGAGGCATATATTTTCAGCCAGTAAATGCAAAAAATCAAATCTGCAATCATTGCATTGAATAAGTCTGGATTGAATTTTTTTTTATCATTTTTTATTCCACTTCCATGATATGTATACATGTCAAAAGACTAACAGATTAAAAATTAATGCTTTGAGTTGAAACTGAGTGACAAAATCCCACAATTAATTTTGGAATTAACTGATAATTTTTACAAAGTTATTAGAAGGAAATACAGAAATGGCTAGGTATCATAGTGATCTTATAGCTTCACTATATTTCTAAAAAGTTTTTTTAAATACTAAGTTTCATATTTACACAGTTTTTATTATTATATTAAAACAAAATAAGTGATTTGAATAAATTTAAAAATATACTTAAATCTTTTCTTGAGAATTTTTTAAGCAGTAAAAGCTTTTTCTTACCTTAGAAATATGTCTGAAAACTTTTATTGTTGTTGACAGAAGTGAAATATATATTTTTCCTCTAAAATAAATATATTAATAAATTTTTAAATATAATTAAAATTAAAATACATAATAAAAATTCATAAAATGTATCTTATCAAAATTTATTAATATGCAGGGCAAGATATAAGGATTTGATGGTTTTCATAAAACTGCTATGAGAGCATTGAAAGGGCATTGCATCTGAATGACATCAAGAGTCATAGGAGTATGCATACTAAACCACAAGTATGAAATATGGCACTGTACATTTGCAGTGAAGACATATTTTAAGACAAAGTCAGTTGTGCAGACACAAAGACTTTGACGTGAGTTTTCTGCATTAAGACATGGCATAGGACAAAAGAAATAGCAGACTGTACAGTAAGTTTAGCCCAAAGAAATCAAAGAGAAATGATAAGGTGTGAAGAAAGAAGAATAAAGTGAAAAGATTCCTACCAGAAGTGGGTAGGTACTAGTAGAAAAGAGGGAAGTAAACAGATATGGCAGGATTCCTTCTTGTAATGCCATTTTAAAATGGATTAAGAATTTTAATGAACACTGAAATGTAGTGAATAGGTTTGTTGATCCACATGTTCTGTTTGCACACCTGAAAACACTGCAAGACTGCTGTGTGCAGAGGAATCTGACAACAATGCTGCAGTGCAGAGGAATCTGACACCCTCAGCAGGTAACATGCAAGTATATTACAAATGCCGACCATATATATTGTACTAGATCCATTAATAATGTCCTATGAGGTGCATTTTCACCTCTCGAGATTTCTCAACAAATAAAACTTCTGGTATTGAAATGACACAAATCCTATGCAGTTTCACAAAAAATCTTTTCACAGCAAGAGAATAACAATGTGATGAAGTATGTCTGCATTTGGTGTCACTTGTCCTTACTTCTAGGAGAACAACTAAGATGTCACTGTGAATGCTGCATGCTATTGTACCATATTTGATATATTTCTTTGTCCAAAACTACAAAGATTGATCCCTGATACTAGCATTTGGTTTCAATAGAATGGTGTTAAAGCACACACACCACAAGGGCAAGCAGGAATATTCTTCAAATGATGTTTCCAGATTGCTTGATTTCATGGTTTGGAAACATTGAATGGCCAGCTCAATCTCCTATCATAACAGCACCATATTTCTTTCTGTGGGGTTACACCAAATTCAAAGTGTATGCTATTTGATCCTGCTGTATCTAGAAGCTTAAATGTTACATTGTGTGCAAGATTTGCAATCTTGAGTTCACTATGTTGCAGCATGTTATACAAAACTTTCATGCAAGACTGTAAGATTGCATTAATTGTAATAGAAACTATCTTCCTAATGCAATTTTTAAGAAGTGAATATGTCTCAATAAATTGCAGTAAACCCTCTTTTTATTTCTAACTGTGCTCTTGAAAATTTCTGATCTATTTCTTCATATCATCATCATGAGAAACAGCAGATCCTCATACCCCATCCTGTACATAAATTTTACTTAAGTGCACTAAAAACTGATTTACATTGTATTAAATATATGCTAAAATTCCTTATGAAAATAAATTTAATATAATAAATAAATTTTTAAAATATATGTAAAAAGCTTACAAAACATTATCAGTTGTAAATAATATGGACAATTCTTGTACAGTAGTAAGCAGCATACAAACTTGTCCTGCTGAACCAATCTGCATAATATTTGCATTTGTAATATGCAAAGAAATCCTCTGTAAAAATATTATTGTAAAATATAAAATGAAAATTATTGGTGTACATATTATATTACCAAAATTAGGAATTTTAATGAAAAGTACAAAAAAATTGTTGAAACTTACTTTGAAAACCTCAAAGACTTTAAAAAGAGAATATAAGCAAACAAGCTTAGCAAAACCAAACTATAAATGCATATTACTATTCTATTGTCTCAGCATGAGCAAGGATTTCACATACTTACACAGAATACATTTCTATTAATTTTAATCATATACTGCCATTAAGCACAATGTAAATTTACAAAATATTTTCTATTATAGTAGGTCTCCAATTTATGCAGTTTCAAAGATATGCCTATGCATTAAGTTTTCCCTATTGAATTTCCATAAAATGCAAATGAAAAATTTATTAAAAATGTTTATTTTTTCAAAAATAAATTTTATGGCTTTAAATTCTCTTATCTATGCTTAAACTATGCTCATAAATTTCATTTGGCCATTTCATTTGCTATTGCATCCATTTATACATACTGAAATTAAGCATTATTGGATTTATGCAATACTCAATTTACACAGAAATTTTTGAACAAATTAACTATGTAAGTCAGGGACTTATTATTTATCATTCTGAGATTTTTTGTGTATATTATAAAATACAGTCTTAAAATATGATTGATATTAATAAAACCATTTTTATTATTATTTAAAATAACTTATTATAAAAACACATTGACTATCTATTGGGACTGTAGTATTGCTGCTATACAATATATTTTGTGATGACACACACGAAGCTCCCTCTGATAATTCTGAGATACTGATTCTGATTCCAAGATATACAAAAAAATCATTTTTCTTATATACATATTTACAATTTCTATTAAAAAATTTGATAAATTCTGCAGTTAGGAAATAATGATTGTCAATATTTTTTTTTATTCAGGATACAGGTTCACAATGCTGACAAAATTTTATCATGTCTTATAGTAAAACCAGCTGCTAGGCTGGTTTTACTATAAGACATGATAAAATTTCATGTTTTGATTTTACTTCATTTACTTTATTTTTGGCTTTGGTTTTTACTGAACTTAGGTTAAAATCTTTTCGAGAAAACATTTGTTATCGTATAAGAATACAAATTACAAATTACTGTATATACTCGAATATAAGCCGACCCCCGACTTATATATATTTAATATTTCTAAAATTTTATATTATAAATATAGTAACTATAGATCATTTAGAAAATTATATAAAATCTCGCATATTAGTGAGTTAATAATAGAAACTCTTGTTTTAATCTTAGATGTGACTAATGATGATAAACAACAGGAAGGATTTTAATAATTATATCGGAAATTCGAAAATGTATTCAATTTTAGAGAAATTTTACCCAGTTTAAATCATTTTTGATTTTATTTTCTTAAAAAAACGAATCGAAAATATCAAATTTCGTTTCACAACAAATTTCAAAAATCAAACTTTTTGAAAATTTCAAAAATCAAACTTTTTGAAAATTTCAAATTTCAAGTTTTATTGTGAAAAGAGAACAAATTTCTGTCTTCTTACATCAAAAAGATGCAAGGCTGTGATCATTTTTGATAAAATATTTAAATACAAGTATCTGATGATAATTAAAAACTTTCGAAAAGACTGATTTTATTTAATTTTAAAATAAAAAAATTCAAAATTGATATTTTCCATACCGAGAGTTATCAGGTAAGGAAATTTAAACAAAGTGAAAATATTAAAAGATCCATATTTAAAAAAATTTTGAAAAATCTATATAATAAAATCCTTGTGTCTGTTCCTTTCAGCGATCTCATTGGTTACAATAATCACGTCATATTTTACCTAGCCATTTGGAAACTGAATAGTCTCATTGGATCGTATGGCATGTGACCCAAAGACATTTTATTATTTATAAAGATTAAAATATTTTAATCTAATTACTATGTTCTTAAATCAAATATCAAATTGAAAATTATGATAAATTCTCTATTGCGATCCGTTTTACATCGTATCTCTTATATATACTATTGTCCTAACTGAAAAGATTCTTCGATCATCGAATTTGGCCTTGAAAGTTCTTTAGTTGAAAAGAGTATAAACAAAGAATGACCGTAAACAGGAAACAAACCAATTAGCACCTACTAAAAGGCGAACACTGCCTACAGGCAAATAAATAGCTAAATGTAAAAATACAGTATTTCCACCCAACTTATTATTTATCGCATTTAAATTTATCATAGTATATTTCAAAAATAATAACGATTTTGAAACAGTTTACATGAATCAGAAAAGAGAAAAATAATGTAAAAAAATAAACATTAGATATTTTTTATATAGATTGAAATTTCATCCTGATTAAAAAACAAAATATTAAAAAAAACGAATTCAAAGAAAATTTATTAAAGAAAACTAAACAATAAATATCACCATATACCTATTGAACTTCAGATTTCGTATTAAAAGGTTTTTAAAGATTTTTTAATTTTTCTCTGATTTTATATACTGTAGTTAAGTAAATGAATAGTCTCTCCCAATGAGACTATTCATTTGCTAAAACTAAACTAACGGCGGATATCAAGTACTGTGCTGTATATAATTTCGTTAATCTATTGAACTTCAGATTTCATATTAAAAAGTTTTTTAAATATTTTTTAATATACTTCTAACTTTTTTTTTTCTCAATTACAAATTAGTTTCTTATTAACAAAGTTTAAGTATAAAATGTACTCATAACTATATAAATATTCATATCTTTATTATGATTATTAAATAATAACTGCCTAAACTCCTACTAATACAAGATTGTATGAACTTGAGGATGGTTTTAAAGAGCCAAAAACGTTTGTTCATTAAAAATTTCTGAATGTTTTCTCTACTGCTCGCTAGTGCTTTTAATGTTCTACATATATTCATATGTATCATAAATAATTTGAACTTTTTTCCCATCCAAAATAACAAAAAATTTGATAATATTTAAATATATTTAATATCTGTAAATCTAATTTTCACAAATATTTTCAATTAAATATTTTGTTGTTTTAATTTAGAAATTCTTAATTTTCCTCATTATACATTTTGGCATTGTATGATATCATATAATAGGTTTTTTCTGAAATATTCAAAATTAATTTCAATTGTTGCTACTAACATCAAATTTTGAAAATTTATTTAATAAAAAAAGTGTAAGAGTATTCAATAAATATAAATACTTTAATATTAATAAATTTCAACAATATAATTTTTGGGCATAGAGTTCAAAAAAATTTTATTGAAATTTCAAAGTTGAAAATGTCAAAGAAAAAATAAATATCTAAAGAATTGCTGTTTTTAGGATATAGGAATTGCTTTATATTTAATGATATATTATTTGATAAATATTCTGCCAGTTATTTGTTAATTTCATTATTTTATAATATATAGCCAACATGGCCTAAAAGAGATTGGTTAATACCATGGTTTGGAAAGAATCCTTGGTGGACATCACTAGTTGCAATATTACCTGCTCTACTATGTACAATTTTAATATTTATGGATCAACAAATAACAGCTGTCATAAATAATAGAAAAGAAAATAAACTGAAGGTAAAGATTTATGGTTTATTATTTTTCACAAAACCTATATTTGAATAACATATTTAATTCTTAGAATTTTTAAATCATTTTTAGAAAGGCTGTGGATATCATCTTGATCTGTTTGTTTTAGCTATATTAATAGCAATCTGTTCCATTTTGGGTTTACCATGGTTTGTAGCTGCAACTGTTTTGGCTATGACACACGTCAATTCATTAAGAATGGAATCAGAATGTTCTGCTCCTGGTGAAAAGCCACAGTTTCTTGGGGTTAGGTTGGTTAACTATTTAACTAATTGCTATGAAATTTTAATATATAATATTTAAAATTTAAATAATATATTATTTTTTTTAGAGAACAGCGTGTTACTCAGCTATGCATATTCACTCTTGTTGGGCTATCTGTATTCTTTACACCTGTATTAAAAGTATGCATCTTTTTTATTTATTAATCAATGATAAAATATCTTTTTTAATTTTTAATAATTTGATCTGTTAATTTCTAATTTAATATTAATTAATATCTAAGAATTGACATGAACAGATTCAATATTTTAAAGTTAATGAGAAACAGCTATTAATTTTCATCATGATCAAAATTTTAAGTGGAATTAGTTACTATTGCATAAAATTAGTTTAAAAATATTGGAACTAGGATGCCACTCTCTGTTGGCTTTAATAATTAATTAATTGAATTTGGGCTAAGATGGTACCATTTATTATATAATAATTAAACTGTTTTTTTATTATTATTTTTCCTGAAGTAAAAACTCACCTTACACCAAATTTTTATCTATTTTTCTGGAATTTTTATTTCAATTAAGAAATAGTTAAACATTATTATTCAGTTATTAAATACTAAATGATATTATCTTAAATTCAATTAATTGATAATTAAGTCAATAGATGATGGCATCTGAGTTCAAATTAATAAATTATTGTTAAAAAAACTATAGTTTAATTTAATAGTATTCCACTAGGAGTCATTTGGTTTTCTTGTTAGTCTTCAGAACAGAAATTTTTTCCAGAAAATAATAATTTTAATTTTCAAGTATGTTGAAAATTAAAATTTTACAGTATAAATATTTATATACTAGATTATCAAAAAAATTTATCAAATCAAATTGAATTTGAATATACTGTTATTCTTTTTGTATATATTTTATTCTTAATTTCCTTTAAGAATATGTATCTATTTCTTATAAATTCATTAAACAAACAAAATATGTTTGCTAACAAAAATTGAGTAATATCACTTCTAAATTTTCCACTATCACCAACTAAAATCAAAATAGATGGAAAAATATTTTTGATCTGTTGCATGCTAATGATATTATATGCCACCAAGGTCATTTACCTCCAGGAACTAATGATGGCATATGCCATCATGACAAGAACAAACAATAATAGAATTTTAAATTTTGTAGAATTTTTTAATTTTTATTGCATTTGTATTTAGGGTTTCAAGAAAGGAATATAATTAGTCTTTGGTGTTGATTCCTAAATATTTTTTGTTAGAAATTTTTTATTTTAAAAATTTATTTATAACGGCATATGCCATCATGACAAGAACAAACAATAGAATTTTAAATTTTGTAGAATTTTTTAATTTTTATTGCAGTTGTATTTAGGGTTTCAAGAAAGGAATATAATTAGTCTCTGGTGTTGATTCCTAAATATTTTTTGTTAGAAATTTTTTATTTTAAAAATTTATTTATTTGAATATTTTTTGGAAAATTAGCTTTTCTCTCCTCTTCCTTCTCTATATTCTAAATTATTGTATTCATGTTATTCTGATTATATATTAGAATAAATTTACTAAAATTTTCTGCAAAAATTAATTTTTATAGGATAAATTATAAAATCTTAAAATTTAAAAATTAAAAAATATTCACAAAAAACAAAGCTCTAAACAGGATAAATACTTTAACAGAAACGTTTTCAACCTTATCAGTAGGTCAACCTCAGCTACAATGAATATACAGAATAGAGAGAAAAAACCCCCTACAAAAATAAACAACTACAAAATGATGTCGTATAAACACTTATCTAAATAGTTGGATGAAATTGATGACATCATGCATTCCCTGTCGGCATGTTTATACTGTTGTATTTTTATTAATATCGCTTCTGATTTTTACTTTATTATGTTGTAACGTTAATATTATTATTATTAGTATTTTTTATTATTATTGTTTTGTAGCAGTGGAATTTGTAGTAGTAATGAAATTCTATTACTAAAAATAATATAATAATCAAATTCTGAGCATATGTTCTTTACTACTTAACACTCTAAATTACATATTATGTATTCACATGGTTGAAAAAGAATAAAAATTTAGAGCATAGTATAAAATAAATTATTTATAATTTGATGTAAAAATATATTTAAATTCTTAATTATCTATATTATTTTTTTATCTGTTAACTAGTGCTATTGTTAATCTATTTCTAATTAAATAGAGAAAGTAAGCAGTAATCATTGTGTGTCTCCATTAAAAAAAATTCCTGAAGTGAAGTGAATAAAAAATTTTTAGGAGTATGCATTTTTTTGCTTATAATTCTTGTCTGTCATAAGGGGTGCATTCTATTTTTTTACTAATAAGGAGGGTACATAATTAAAAAAAGTTTGGCAAATGCAGATATAAATCATATTGTAACTACATTTAGGTGCATTCTATTTTTTTACTAATAAGGGGGGTACATAATTAAAAAAAGTTTGGCAAATGCAGATATAAATCATATTGTAACTATATTTTCTTCCCACATTGATGATGATTCATTTCTTTTTGCTGATGCATTTTAGAAATTGTTTACATTATATTAAATTTTAGATTTTTTTCTAATTCTGATCAATTGTTTTTAGTAATAGAATTTTCATTACAAAAAAAATCATTATTTTAGAAATTTTATTGTTTTCTGCCTATTATAGAAGATCTCAGAATTATAGCTTTAAGGGCAATACTGTTATAAAATAGATTATTTTTTAATAATCATTTTAAGAATCAAACTTTATATTTAATAAATGTAGTAAATAATAAAATATATTTTTGACAGATCACTCTAAAAGTTTTCTTCCTATCCATCTAATTACATATCTTAAAATCAAGCACCTTGCAATCCCTAAAGATAATGGATTTCTGAGAATGTATTGTATAATCAAAATCAAATCACAGGTTTGGGAAATTTTGGGATCATAATGAAAATACTTAATCATTTAAAATTAATTTCTTAATAGATTTTTATCAAAATTTATTTTTGCTATTATATTAAGATATCAAGAAAGATTTGAGTCAATATCAGTTAAACATTTGGAAGACAAAAAATTTTTTCATAAAATATTGTATGATAAAGTCATTTTAAATATTTTTTTTTTGCATTAATTGAAAAATGTTACAAATTTCATTCAATTAAAAATTCAAAACATTATATTTAACATTATATAATTATGTTTTTATATTTTAAACCTTTTCTAATTATTTATTGTAAATGTATAGCTATTCCAGAACCTACCATAAACTGTCTATACTGTGAGGTTTGATAAGCCAAACTTACTAGTTAGTTATATAAATACTTTTTTTACAATCTGTTTTTTGAAAATTTCAAGTCATAAATATGCATGAGGAATATATAGTGGTGAGCCAGTTAGGAATTCATTATGAGATTGGTCAGACTTGCATCGAGATTAATAGCAATAGTGGAGGATGGGAATCAATGAGATGATCCCAAACTTTTTTACTAAATATAAGACCTGGAATCAATCCTAAATTCTCTAAGTAAAAGAAGATTCCTTACTACACAGCCAAACAGGCTAATCAAAATCAACAGCTGTTTCAACAGGAATTCTTCACAAGGATTTCAAATTATGTTTTGTGACATTTTAAAAAAATTTTAATGCTAATTCCAAAAAGTTTTTAAACTTCAAATTATATACTTTAAAATATATTTTGAAAAAATTTTAATGCTAATTCCAAAAAGTTTTTAAACTTCAAATTATATACTTTAAAATATAAAAACATCACACAAGTTTTTTGTTTGTTTATAAATAAGTATAAAAATGAAAATACAAAGCACTTAAACAGGTAAAAATATATTTTGAATAAATTTTTGCTTAAAAAAGTTCTGTATTTTTTTTATTTATATAGAATATAAGATAGATGAGAATAAATAGGAAGATAATTATATGCAAAAAATGTCTGGGCAATGACTATATATAGGCATCAAAAAGATTGGATTTTGTATAAATTTCTATATAATTCAATATTTTTACAGTAGGCATTTTATACAAATTTCTATAAAATTCGTTCTTTTTATAGTGGAATTTAAATAAAAATCTGCACAATAATGTTGTAAGAAATTAAAAACATAGTAAAAAATCATTAATAAAAATTAATGCAATTTATTATAATTATAATATTTGGTTATGTCTATTATATATTATATATATTTACCTTTAGAATAGATAAAAACTTTATTCTTTTATCTTCATTTTGTTGATTATTTTTTCTATTACTTTTGACCCATTCAATAATATTTCCTTGAAGACGAAAATCACTTATACATAATGTCAAAAGAGTTCTGTGAAAAAATTTTTCATATTTTTAAAAATAAAGCAATTAATGGAATCAATATTTTAATTTATATTTATTTATTTAATATTTTAAATGCAGGCATTCTTCAACTGTATGAAAAATTTGATTTTGACAGCTAACATATTTTTTTAAAATTATCATTATAATTTAATATACAATACAATATTGAAATTTTATATAATAATTTTGAATGATAGTAAAAAGAAAACTATAATCAAAATTAAAAACTATTATAGATTAGTTGTCATTAATTCTATTAAAATTTACTATTAGAGCTGTAGTTAGTGATTATTCCTTAGTAACAGAATTACATGCAACACTATTATAGTTATTGTCAATCTTTGTCTTGTAGGTAAGCTCTATATACAGCAATATATATATATATATATATATATATAGCTATATATAAAGCTGCTATATACAGTTATGCTATACTTTGATTCAGGTCACTGATATCAAATCAATAGGTTTGATATCAGTGCAGAAAGTGGATGGCCCTCTTCTCTTTCTGTTCCAGGGATAGCTTCAGCCCATATGCTTATCTGTAAATAGTTTAAGTAGCTCTTAGAAGTTCAGTTACCATAATAACCGTATGTACTTCCATGTTAAGAATTTTTTAAAATGATTTTTATTGCTATTGGAACATAACCTGAAGATTGCCTAATAGCCGAAAACATTTGTAATATTAAAATAAAGTGAAACTTAGCTGCTAATAGTGCTGATGCTTTGAAACTGAATATCTGATCTTTTTTCTCAAAAACATATCTTATTTTTCTATACAAGAGCTGATCAAATAGCTCTATTGTTTGATAAACAGTGGTTCAATTACACTATTGTTTGATGTTATATGATATTTTCACTTCCCCTCTTTTCTTGGCATCTCTAGCTCTATTAAAATTTAATTTTAACATTATAATAATTATAATGATGACAATAATAATTATTTTACTAAAGCCTCTTTGGACCTTACAAAATGTTTAATGGAAAAATCCAATAAAGGGTATTAATTTATTAATTATTTTTCATCATTATTTTGTAATTTAAATGTATAATTAATTTCTTTTTTCTTTAATTTGCATTTCAAATTATTCCAATTGTTTTATCCTTTAATTTAATTTTATTGTTTTATTCTTCAATATAAAATTTAATAATTTATTATTAAATACAGTGGGTGATCGGTTAACGAACATAATCCGTTCCAAGAAAATGTTCGTTATCCGAATTGTTCGTTAACTGATCATCGATTTACCATAGGTTTTAATGGGAATTTAATTAATTTATTCCGGAAACCCAAAAAAACATAGTAAGAAATTATATAATTTTTTATTTATGTTTATTTATATGTAATAACAATAATATATACATACATAGTCTTGCATTTTCATCTATTATATTTATTTTCC
>AYEL01056277.1:0-53961 GCA_000484575.1 Olivierus martensii
TTTGGCTAGATTAGGATTATTTGGATCGCGTTAATCCCCTAGTTCAATGGATTTTGATTAGATATCTGACTTGAGCCAAGTCTGTCTGCCCGGATTTGCCATAGAGGGCCCGTGGCTAGATCTAGCCCATCCGGGAGCGTTGGTGTCGGCGTAAGTCCGATAATTCCTAAAATTATATACATCCCGAAATTGAAAATCTGCCGGTGCCTTGGTAGTCTAGCTGGTAAGGCGTCGGGACGGTAACCCGAAGTCCCTGGTTCGATTCCAGGCCAAGGCGAATTTTTAATTTCGGGAAATTAGTAAAAATTATAGTTCAATTATTAAATATTAGATGGCGCCACCTTAGCCTAAATTAAAAATTATTAATTATTAATCCAACAGATGGTGGCACCGTAGTGTAATTTAAAAATTAATTATTAATTTGGCAGTTAATTTTAAAAAATAAACCGCTGGGGGAAATTTGGGTAGATTAGGATTATTTTTCTGTAAATTTATATATTTAAAAATAAATACAGCAATACCTCAAGTTATGCAAATAGGCTGTTGCAAAATTTTTTATATACTATCAGTTTTTGTGTAAATTGAATTTTAAACATATATATAAAAATGAATGGACTTTTTATTTTAAAAAAATGCAGTATTTATTGCAACATTGTTTTTGTTTCATTTATTATTTAAGATATATCAATTATACAGAACATAACCTTCATAAGTCTTCCAACTGTAATTTTGTCAATTATAGATGTTTTTAAAAATGCATCCCCATAACTGGCAAGAGAATATGCCAATTCAAATTTTTAAATACAAGTTGAGTATCCCCAATCTGGAATACTTAAGATCAGGAGTGTTACAGATTTTGGATTTTTCCAGATTTTGATCTATAATATATCTGGTGAATTTGAAGAGAAATGAAAAAATTCAAACTGCAGAAAAGTTCCTTTTAATTGACATAAAGAACAAGAATATAAATACAACAAACAATGAAAATGAATTTCATCTTTGTAAAAATGTTATCCAAAACACTCTCATAAGGTTATCATTATCAGACCTCTGACATTTTTTAATGATATATAAACAATACACATTAGAAA
Source organism: Olivierus martensii (assembly GCA_000484575.1). Taxonomy (NCBI): domain Eukaryota; kingdom Metazoa; phylum Arthropoda; class Arachnida; order Scorpiones; family Buthidae; genus Olivierus; species Olivierus martensii. The sequence continues at coordinate 1,092 of AYEL01056277.1, forward strand.
ATAAGTAGTTATAGACACGTCACATTGATGATGTAAGACTACAGGAATACCTCGATTATCGCGATTTTCGAATTATTGCGGTTTATAATTTGATACCAAAATTCCAATTATTGCGATCCAAATTCGATTATTGTGGTTTTGAGATATAGCCCACTACATATGTAACCAGAATTCGATCCAAATTCTAATTATTGCAGTTTCGAGATATAGCCCACTACATATGTAACCAGAATTACATTTACCCTCCAAGTAGCTCGCTTAAAGCACTTCGGTATTATCCGAGGGCACCTACTTACTGCTCATCAGTAACTGTCCACCATTGCCTGAAGTAAATGTGGACAAGGCCAGTTTAAACCCGGTAAGCAAACGATAACCGTATCGAGGTGCCTTAAGAAGGAGGGTGCCAAAATTATCATTTTATCAGTATTGTAAAGGTGCTGAGTAGATGTAACAAGGAAGCTGCATCGGGGTGCCGGGATCTCTAGAGGAGAATCTGCATGTGGATATTTATTTATCTTTTTATTTACCCCTACAATGAATGAAACAAGAATGATATCAAGTCTATAGCTATTAAGAAGAAATGTAATGATCAGCTTAAAAGATTAGCACTTTTAACAGATTCCTTTTTTACCTCATATAAAATTTAATCAATAGATTTGAAAAATCCTTGGCAACAATCACCCATTTTACATGCATTATTTATCCCGATTATCGCGGATTCGATTATTGCGGTATTTTTCGTGGCAAAAATAACCGCGATAATCGAGGTATTCCTGTATTTATGAAATCACAACAGTGCACCATAGCTGTGCATATATTATTGCAATATCTTTCACTGTAAAAATGAAATTATAGATTTCAGAATATTTCAGATTGGGGATATCAATCTATAATACAAAATTTTAAAAAATTTCTTTCAGAAATTTATGAATACAATAGTTGAATTTGCATAAGCAAAATATTAAGTAAAGTGAGGTATGGCTGTAATAGACTTTTTTCCATTACCTATGATCTAATTATCATCATCAACATATTATATAATGTACACCAGAAATTTAGGATAATCCCTAGCCTATATTGCAATGAGACTTTAATAGTGAATTTACAGAATAAATTATCTCTCTGTTGAATTTAAACAGTACCTCAACAGCTTTCAATATATCACGGAAACTGGAACGCTGTTGTCTACGGTCTTTCTTAGCTCTAGATTTATGACAATCTGTAGCTAAACCATGAAGCTTATTACATAGATCACTTATATTTTCTCCTTCAAAATCCTAAAATAAATAATTGCATAAATATCATTAAATTTATTTCTAAATTATTTACAGAAAATTTCAAATATTATAACATTTATTTTTAACAATATAATATGATCACCCAATTAAATGTAATATTTAATATTAAAAAAGGTAACACTATAATAAATTTCTTAGTTTAAAATTTCTATTATATCAAAAAATACTCTTAAAATCATATTTTTCTTCAAAGTGTAAAATATGAAGGAAAATATGTTTGGATTAATCATAGAAACAAAATAATCAATACAATAATTCATGATCATTTCTGAATTTCACTTTTTAGATTCTTATCAAGAAAGTATCAGCTGATGTTTATTCTCATTCCATATACTTATAGAAGAAAAAACCACTTGCTTATAATATACCACTTAAGCTACTAGTTCAGAGTCATCGTTAATACTTGCTGGTAAGTGCTGTTTTGACTCTGAACTAGTAGCTTAAGTTCTCATTCCATTGATGGTTTACCTGTTTATGATTTTATACTTATGTTTTATATAAAATATTGATAATTCAAAGAGCAGATGACATTTAACTATGGAAAAAGTATCTTATTAAAGTCTATAACTTGATCTTAAAAAAGGTAGGTTTAACCCATTGAAATCTGTCAATGTTTACATAATAAGCCTTATTAATATGCAAAAAATTAAAATTATGAAATCTCACTTAATTTTCATCAAAATTTTTTGAAATTTTTACAATATTTATGTTTTTTATTGTCATTCTAATGAAGTAAAATATTTTTTGAAATTTTATTTCTTTCATAACTTATCATTCATTATATAAGATTGGAAAAAACATCATTTTTTTATATAAAATCTTAGCCATCCAATGAAATTTTTGATATTTTTAGATAGCAGCAAGTCTTATGAATAAAACAAGGTATGAATGAAGAAAATCGGATATTTTAAAAAATTATTGATAAAGAACGAAGTATTATGCAAATTTTCATTAATTAATTAACTTAATTAATTAATCGAAAACTGACAAAAATTAATTAAAATATTTTCATTTTTTTAAATAAAATATGTTTATTGATATGTTTTCTCTTCATTTCAATAATTTTTATTTTAGTTTTTTTATAAATTTTCGAATTTATAACCAAAAACATGATATATATGGAAATCATCCACAATCATAAACAGCTATAACATTTTCAACTTTACTCTAATTGGCCTTGAGATACTTTGTTGACACACTACATCCAATATCAGATGTAGTGCAGTAAAGTAGGCTTGGTACCAGATGTAGTGCAGTAAAGTAGGTTTGGTGCCAGTCATTCCTGCAAAATGACTGGCACCAAAAACCAATAAAAGTGCCATGCCCCTTTTTATAGCCTGGAGTTGTTTACCATTAGGATTTTCTCATATTTTACTAAATTATCTATAAAAGCAAAGCAATAAATCATCAAATAAGTAAAAATATTCTATATTTTAACAAAATTAACCAATTTTTTTATATTACTGGCAAAATTTTTTCAGTTCTATGAATTTTGCAGCTCATCATACTAAAATACCATGTTTTATGTAAAATTTCAAAAATAAATTTCTCTCACACCAAAATCAAAATAAGATTATTAAAATATGATAGATTAGAAAACAGAACCAATAAAATTTGATGAAAAATAATCCAAATCCTACAAATACAATCCATTTACATTTTCTAACTTTAAGATAGAATTTAAAAACAAATTTCGGCAATCAAAAAATCTAGGACCCATCATCGAGGTACAGATATTCATCTGATAAACGTAAAAAAACCAATCCGCGATAGTTTCATCATAAAACTCAGGATCAAATTTTATTTAATTGTTTTTTTTTAGTGGTTTTTGTTCCACTCCAATAACGAAAGTTTTATCATAAGATTTCAATGGATTAAGCCATTTTGTAAATTAGAGGCTAAGCTTCAAAAATCCATCTTATTTGTTTCATAAATTGTCGAGTGGATGCTAAGTGGTAAAGGCGTGGCTTATCACCCTGGAGGATTCTGGTTCAAATCTGGATCCCACATCTCAAGTTTTCAGGAGAGGTCCAGGCCCAGCCTGTTGAACCACATTCTTCAACCATTTGGTTGACTCTATCACGGATGTTGGCCAGCTTGTGATGGGCTCTATAAGTGGCTGCCGCCAGATACAGATCCTTGTGCAATATGGCAGCTTAACTAACCTAATCTAACCTTATTTAAATTTAATTTTGAAGAAAATATCCCTCGTGCAATATGGCAGCTTAACTAACCTAATCTAACCTTATTTAAATTTAATTTTGAAGAAATAATTGATTTATATAGACAGAAAAAAAATGATTCATTTTCCCATCATTTTAAAAGGATTTGGCCTAAAATGTTGATAAAACAATTGTAAAATGATGATGATTTAGTGAAAGTTAGTACCAAGCCCAGCAGATATTTGTCCAGCTGAATTTAGTACTAATTTTATAACTGATGCAACGGATAAGACTAGGATTCAATCTTAGATTCTCTGGGTTGAAAACAAAAATGTTTTCACTTAATTGATTTGGCCAACTATGTAATGGGGCAGAGCATAAAATGATGGTTAGGAATCATCAACTTATGCTCAAACCTCCCCAAAAGAAAAATTTAAGCATGGGAATTGGATCTGGATACTCCAAATGGTAAGCTCTTTACTATTTGGCCATCTAATAAACAAATCGCAATCTAACTTCTAATTAGTTAATAAAAAACCATTTTTCATTCAGCATATATGCTTTTTATGCTGATTTTATTCTGTTGATGATTAAACATTTAATACCATATTATTTCATTGGTTTGATTAACATTCATTATAAACTATTATAGATTATTATTTTCTTGTAAAGAATACTTTATGATATTGCTAAACAACCTTAGGTATTAACTTTTGAATACATTTTATTTCTTTCTTTCCTGTTTTTATGTGACTTTCCAATCAGAGAATAGTAAGAGCAGTGTCATTCCACAGATCAATCACAGATTGACCTCACTATGATTGGGTAGGCCAAAATGTGCTGAAAATTGGTTGGATTGGATGCATGAAAATACTCAGGTTTTCCATCAGAATGCTAATGATCAAATCCTGTCTGCCTCTTGAGAAATTTAAGGATTTCAGTTCTAGGTCTGGCCATCAATTCCTATCCTCTATATAGTTCTGCTGATTCCACCATAGATGTGTGGGATCTACAGTAAGGACTGAAATAAGACTGCTATTTCATACTTGATAAGCAACTAGGCAGTAGTATTAAAAAAAACTTTGCAATATCATAAAGTTTTAAAATAAGTATTCAAAGATGATGACTGACAGGTTTCCTGATGTTTCTTTGAAAGTTTGTTTGAAGGAATGGATGTGGAATTTAACTTGGATAACTCCAGATGATAAACAATAGCTTTATCATGTAATTTGTGAAAACAGAAATCTTTATAATACTTCCATGCTAGCAACCAATCTCTATTATAGACTTTAAGAAAATTGCATTTTTAGATTGTTTTATAATAATTAGTACTGATTATTGAAATAATTTTATCATTTATGAAATTAGATACTTCAGCATATTTGAGTAAAAACAATTCATTTTTTTGGGATCAGGAATGCATTATCAATTTTTTTAATAGTATTTAATGGTAATTTAGATCTCAATTTATGAACATTTTTAAGGAATAATAGTCTCATACAGAGATTAATGTATTTGAACTATTTGTGTAGTAAGATAACATTCAATTATCAGACGGAATAAATTTGAGTGTTTATTTACAGCAGTGAATAAAAATATCAAATTATAAAAATATAATGTATAATAATTATCTGAAAGTTGTTTTATTATTTGAAAGAAATAATCATACAGAATTTAAATATGTAAAGAATATTTTTGCATATTTAAATTATGTTTGATATTTGCTAAAAACCAAAAAAAAATTTTTACAAACACGAAAATATGTGTGTATATCTTTTGTTGTCATAATTTTTTTTTTTTTTTAATTTTCAGAACTAATTCAAAACTAAAAAATGATATAGCAGCACATTATATTTCTTACAAAATCCCAGTTTTTACTATCCTAAACTAAAGAAGTTAGTGAAAAATCTGAAATTCATTTTTTACAAAAAATCTTGTTGGTATATAAAACTGACTATTGTGAATTAATAAAGAATGGAAAAGATCAAAGAAATACCATGGAACAATAAATTTCACAGTGTGTTATAAATTATAAGCATTATCATCCTATAATAATATATATATATATTGTTTATAAACTTAATATTTTAATACAGTGGTTTCCAAACTTTGTGTCTGAGCCCCCTTTTTTGTAAAAAATTGGTATGCCCCTCATTTTCATAGAAATCTAATTTTATAAATATTTTCTACTTACAGTTTAATGCTACAAACAATATACTATATTTTGTATAAAGTTTTTATATATAAAAAATATAGGCCTATATTTATTATGGTGTAATAATTTTTAATATAATTAAACTTACAAAAAAACAAAAAATAGAATATATGTTTAATACAACATAATATTTAATGTGATGGCTGGGCTTGTTTTTCAGCATAAATTCTCATAAATCAGGTGACACTACTTGTAATTCTTTTTCAATTGCTAAATGTGATTGTTACTTTGTCTTTAAAATAGCTACAGCATAAAGTTTCAGAATACATGGATATATGTATTTATAACCCTTTTTCTGCCGATTCATATTTTTTCGACATCAATTTGAATTTATTTTTTGCTTGTTTATCTCAAAAATGATGTTTCTGTTAATTCTTGCATGCCCCCCTAGTGGGGTGTGCCTCACAGTTTGGAAAACAGTTTTAACAATTACATTTTAAAGATAATTTAGCAACTTCAATAAATTTGTAAAAATTATTATGTGAAATAGTGATGATAATTATAAAATTATGAAATTGACTCACATTTTGATATTCTCTTATTAATTCATAAAATATAGCAATACATTCTCCAGCAGCTATTCTTAATTCTAAATCTGAGCTTTCCAATAATTCCGGCAATTTTTTTAAATAACTGTAAAAAAGAAATAATAAAATCAAGATATAAATATATTAAACATTTTTAAAAGTTTTTAATAATAATAAATATATATTTCTATATATAGTGTAATCTTGTTATCTCAAATCTCTCTATCTCTAAACCCTTGATATGTGGGAAAAAAATTTTTTCCGTGCACTTTCAACATTAAATCAATGTAATTTCAATAGTTATCTCAAAGTATTTTCTTCAAAACCCTATCTCGAATTAATTTATAATTTTTGTGCTAGAGAAATTAAAAATACAGAAGTTTTCCTTGCTTTCAGAATTTAAACAAAGGATTTAAATTTAACAAAAGAACATAAATGTGCTACCAATAACCGGAACAGGAACTTTACTTTTTTGTGCTTGCTTGGAATACTGAACATGCTGTACAGTAATTTCGTTTTCTAAGTTTCACTTCTAATTAATAATAGCTTTTTGTCAATATGATCGTGTATATTCAATGATATTTTCAACCTTTGATTTAAGGATGCAGGAGTATTTAGATGCTAATTATCATGGAAAAAAGATATCTTATACAATATTAAAATCTATGGTGTATATTATTGACATAAAAATCTTTATTTAACATTTAACCTTGATATCTCGAAAACTTTTGCCAAATTTTTTTTGTTCCCGTGAGATTCAAGATATTAAGGTTCTACTGTATTTCAATAAACATTTAGAGATAGAAACATACTAGAATAATATTCTGAAACATATGAATGAGCACCATAATTAAACTTATAATTATAAATAATATATTTTTCTGCTAAGTTTTCTTAAGATAAAATTTTTTTTCTTTTGGAGATTGCCATTAGAGACTCAATAAAACAAAAATCATGTTTTAAATCATTATTCATCTCTGGAAATTTAGCTATTAATTAGTTTTGAAATTAAAGCATAGCAAAAATTAATTGAAATATTGATACAAAATAAATGATAAAATAAAATAGGAGCATATTTTGATTTCTATTTAATCAAAAAAAAAGCATAAAAGGGTAGAAAAGACACATTTATTCAAAATAATAATAAACACGAATGATTTTAGCCAGCAATGATTAATTCTTTTCTGTTAAGATGAGAAATCAGTTTGCAATGAATTGAGAAAAATTAATATACTGAATTTATCATAAAGTTAAATTCATTCAATTTTTATATTATTACATATACAGTGATACCTCAGTTCACGAACACAATCCCTTCCTTGACGCTGTTCGTGATCCGAAAAGTTCGTAATCAGAATCAATTTTTCCCATTGCAATTAATGTAAATCTAAATAATACGTTTTTTATCCTAGAAAAAAAATTTTTAACATGTTATGGTTAACTTCATGTTACACATAAAGTTTCCACTTTATGTGTGGAAATAATACAGAAAGGAAATAAATATAACAGTAATATCAGAGTAAAGCATGTTTAACACCACCTTCACTAATACTTTTAACCTTTTTGGGAGTGTGGAAATAATATAGAAAGGAAATAAATATAACAGTAATATTAGAAAATAATACAGAAAGGAAATAAATATAACAATAATATTAGAAGAAAGCGTTTTTTCCCTAGAAAAAATTTTTAACATGTTATGGCTTTATGTGTGGAAAAATACAGAAAGGAAATAAATATAACAGTAATATTAGAAGAAAGCATGTAATTTAAATAAATATAACAGTAATATTAGAAGAAAGCATGTTTAACACCACCACATAACAGTAATATTAGAAGAAAGCTTGTTTAACACTACTTTCACTTGTTATGGCTTTATGTGTGGAAATAATACAGAAAGGAAATAAATATATAACTGTATCAGAGTAAAGCATGTTTAACACCACCTTCACTAACACTTTTAACTTTTTTGGGAGTAATAAGGGATAAATTTAATTAAGTAAAGAAAAAAACTAAAATACCAACAACACTTGGTTGGGAACTTTACTGTACCCATGTCAGCTGGGCGAACTGGATTGTTGCTGGGGGCGAGGCTGTGCGTCTAATTAAATAAAGAAAAAAACTAAAATATCAATACTTGTTGGAACTTTATGAGCTGGGCTAACTGGATTGCTTCTGGGGCGAGGCTGTGAGCAAGGTTTAAATAAAGAAAAAACCTAAAATATCAATACTTGTTGGAACATTACTGTACCCATATGAGCTGGTCATAATAAGGGATAAATTTAATTAAATAAAGAAAAAAACTAAAATATCCGTAATAAGGGATAAATTTAATTAAATAAAGAAAAAAACTAAAATATCAATAAGGGATAAATTTAATTAAATAAAGAAAAAAACTAAAATATCAACATGGTTGGGAACTTTACTGTACCCATGTCAGCTGGGCGAACTGGATTGTTGCTGGGGGCGAGGCTGTGCGCTACTGTACCCATGTGAGCTGGGCGAACTGGATTGCTGCTGGGGGGAGGCTGTGCGCAGGGTTTTTGTGTGCCACGAGTCACGTGCGCTCCATGCACTCCGTGCGTGTCACCGCGAGTCACGTGCGCTCCATGCACTCCGGCCGCGAGTCACGTGCACTCCATGCACTCTGTGCGTGTAGCTGTGCTCAGGGTTTTGTGCGCTGCGAGTCATGTGCACTCCATGCATTTTGGAATTTTACTGTACCCATATGTTAAATAAAGAAAAACTAAAATATCAACACTTGTTGGAACTTTATTGTACCCATATGACAACTGGATTGCTTCTGGAGGCGAGGCTGTGCGCAAGGTTTTGTGCGCCGCGAGCGGATTGCTGCTGGGGGCGAGGCTGTGCGCAGGGTTTTGTGCGCCGCGGGATTACTGCTGAGCGAGGCTGTGCGCAGGGTTTTGTGCGCCGCAAGTCACGTGCACTCCACGCACTCCGTGCATGAGTGTTTGTGAACCGAAACATTGTTCGTAAAGCGAAGCAAAATTTGTTCGCAAATGGTGTTCGTAGACCGATTTGTTCGTGAACCGAGACGTTCGTGATCTGAGGTATCACTGTATTATTATAATAATTCACTTCATTTTTAATACTATTATAAAAATATAAAATTGGCCTAGAATATATTCATATGCTCATTTAGCATTAACATGTGAATATATTCACATGTTAGAAAACTAGCCAAGATAATTATCTTGGCTGATTTCCAAATTGATCGCTAGGGCATGTTGTTGGCAATTCTATGTTGTTCCAATAAGTTTTTCGAAATTTTATTAGCTCATGAAATCCAAAAGTTTGAGAATCACTGCACTATAACACATTAATCATGATTATGGTGATGCTCATTATGACATTTTTTTAAATATAAAATTAGTCAACTTGATTTTGTAGCTTTTCAATTGTTTTAAGCAATAAAATTTTGAATTTAGCCCATAAATTGTACAAATTCACCCTTTTTTGATTTTAAAACCATATAAATTTCTATCATATAAAGAATTATTATTATTAAAACTTTAAAAATGTTTTTCAAGTTTACAAAGTTAATTTTTACTTTTATGAAAAACATATCATCAAGCAATCAATTAATCTATTTTATTTGTTTAAATAAAAAACTTATTTTGTTCTATGTTTAATAATTTGTAATTTCTAATTCACATTTCATCTTAACACTTTTCCTGTATATTCTTCAATTATTTCATTATTTCATAAAATAACTAATATTGGTAATATTCAGATGACTATTACCAATTTAATGATAAGAATAATTGATTATGTCAGATATATTTTCATAACAAATTAATTGACTTTATATTCAGACTAATCTATTTTAATTGCCATATTTCAACAATGTACAGGTGTCCCTCGCTTTACGTGATGAATTAGTTCCATGAAATAATCGTGTAAAATGAGTTGAATTTAGCATGGTTAAGATAGAAATAGGGATTTCTTCAGAAGGATAAAAAAAAAAAAAAAAAAAAAAAAAAAATTATTTAAGCTTATAAACAAAATACATTAAATTTTAATGAATGAATGAATTTAATTAATACAATGTCCTAAACATCTAAACACTATATACTTCTGACATTTTTCAATCTGATGACGAATGAACTGGACCTGGTGAGTCTGGATTATCACTCTCTTGAAGTCCCTCAGATGATAGGCTGATGATCTTCAATTTTTTAATGAAACAGTCAAGATTCAGCTGATGGGCAGCATTCTTCATCTCTCTATTATAGCTCTTTGCAGCTTCTAGTCTAATTAGGATCATTTTTTTTTTTCAATTATTCTGATGGTACTGTTAATGTGTTTAAAAAATTCAGTCATTTGTTTTGTTGTAAGCTATTTGATGGGCTTAGCAACGAAGGGCTTCTGATTTCTGGAAATGGTTGTTTTCCATTTCCAGAAGCTCTTCATTAGTGAATTCTGATAAGTGGGACTTGAGCAGTTCATCCAATTTGTCTCATTTAAATGAGACAATTTTTAAACGAAAATTTTTTTAATTTAAAAAATTAATTTACTTTTTAAAATTGCATTATAGCAAAAATGCATAGAGTAAGATTGTGTATAATGAGGGATACCTATATACAGATAGTCCTCAAATTACAACTATTTGGTATTTATGACAGCTTTCAATTGTCCAGCCTTCTATTTTAGTGGTTCTGAGTTTATTTGTGTTGAACATTACCTTTGTCTTCTTAAAGATCATTTGAAGTCCTATTTTCTTGCTTTCTATTTTCAGATCACTAAGCATTTCCTGTAGTTCATTCGGTATTTGAGAGAATTATACTATGTCATCTGCAAATCTCAGGTAGTTCAGATATTCTCCACTGATATTTGTTTGTCATTGGAATATTTCTTATATGTAGACTGTGAATAGTTTCAGTAAGATGGTATCTCCTTAATGAACTCCTCATTGGATTTTTATTTTACTACTATCTTTCTGTAAAGACAACATCAACATGACTGTTCTTATGGTTGTTACTTCCTCATAGATGTTACACTATTGGTGGTATATTCCCTAGTTACTTAAAGCTATTAGTATTGTTCCTGTAGATGCTGAATCAAATTTTTTTCACAGTCTAGGAATGCCATATAGAGTGGATTATGATATTCTTCGCATTTTTCTTTCAGTTGGTTGACTGTGTGTATATGATCTATTGTCACAGATCCTTCTGAAATTTGGTTCATTTTCTTTATTGGTTTGAATCCAGTACTTGTTCTAATCTTCTTATGAAAATGATTGTGAAGAATTTGTATATTGTTGACAATAGACTGCTAAGCCTGTAATTTCTCAAATCCAACTTATCTTCTTTCTTATGTATTGGCATTAAGACTGCATTTTTACAGGATCTGGTATCTGTCCCGTTTGCATGCAATCACATAATATCCTACAAGTTGCTTTTATACAAGTTTGAACATGTTAGTTTACATTTATTAAAACTTTATATTACTTGATTTATTTATGTTTTTTCTGTATTGTTAACCTTAAGTATCATATTACTATTACCTGACGACAGCATCAGGAGGCAGTATTAAGTCTATGGGATTGTATAGAAATCTTATTACTAAAGGATTCCATAGACTTAATACTGCCTTCAAGTATAGTATGATATCATTCCATGCATTGTTTCATTTTCAGTCAGGGAACACTATAGCACTATAATGTTATAAATGTGTAAACATTTATGTTTTACACATTATGTTTTGCACGTTTTAGAGGTGAAATAATTATAATCATTTAACTTCAGAAGTTTTTAATTCAGAATTTTTGTTAAAAAATTAGTTTTTTTGACTTTTATAAAATTTGACTCACAAAAGTTCCAAAAAAAAAAAAATAAATAAAAAATAACCCATACATAACTCAAGAAGAGATTTTAATATTGTATAAAATTGCAGTAGAGCATATTAGAATTATATATTAAACTTTCAAAATTTTTGAACATCAAACTTTTTATAAAATCTTATTAGTATAAGCCAGGGAGCTCTTGTTAATTAAGTCCTCGTTAATCCACCAGGCGCATATAAGGTGTCTTACATCCTGAAGTTCATCAGTACTGTATATACTGTATTAAAAGCTCTCTGGATTCATTTGTAACAAGTGGGTGGGAGAGATGAAGTTAATGGTTAATCATGCCTTTTTAAGCCTGGTTCATACCTAGGTTGTAGAAAATTTAAGATTGTAAGAACCAGATCGTTTCCATTGTTTATTACATACCAAGCAAATAAGGATACTGTACAGTAAGTTGTGTACATTGTGTTTTATAGAGAACTCAAAGTAGAGGATCAGAACAGCAGATGGACATGTTTTCTATATAGTACTGTACATATATGGTATATATACTATACTGTAAAGTAGCGGTGGCTAACCTTTTTGAAAACAAGTATGCAACGAAAAACTTTTACAGCGTGGTGGGCGCATGACTTTTTTTTTAAGTGGGTAGCAGATAGAATAGAGAAATATATTAGCGTTACAATAATATAATAAAATCATTATAGTTCATGGTACATAAATGGTAAATAATAAGTAACAAAAATAACAATTTCACATATATAAAATATATAAACATAAAAAAAGTTATCATCATCTTTAATGAGAAGGTTGATACTGTATGTTTTCACACAATTTTTCAAAATCATGAGTGATAATTTGATACTGCTATTCTTAAGCAATCATTCAAATTTCATTCATAAGACGTGATCTAAACTTATTTTTAATAAATTTCATTGAAGAAAATGAAGCTTCATTAGATAAGTCGATCCAAAAAAGATTTTAGCTTCAGTGCACAATTTATTAATATTGGCAGTTATGTTGTTTCCACTATGGAAGGTATGGAAGATTCCATACCACACATTTTTGCAGGTATGGAATTCCATACCTCAGAATATTGATAAAATTATTTATAATTTAATGCAAGGCAAGCCAAGGCACTTGCTCTCTGTATGAAAACAAATAAACGAATTTTTTCCTTGGATGTTGACCAATCCAACTCTTACATAATCCAAAGTATCAAAATTTTTCTAACTCTAAGCAATTCATCACTCAGTAGGTAGCTCTAGATGCGATTTTTTTATAATGCTTAGGTCATTGAGTTAAGAGGGTTTAAAAGCTTAAGTTATTGAGTTGTGGAGTTTAAATGCTTAGGTTATTGAGTGGGGGATCCTGCTATCACAAAATTCCATACCTCAACTTTTAAAAAACCGACACCCCTGAATATTGGACATTTATATGAATCAACAAATTTCCAAAATGTCTTGTCCCATGTTCATAGCTTTCAAAACGACATCATTTTGTAATACTTCTTTATAATTGGAAAGAGTATCAAAGAGACTACCTTCGAGAAGTCTCGTATAGTCTCGTCTGCATCAGTGTGTCCATTCCCATTGACATACATTGGTCGGTCTCGCAGCGCCTCGCTGCGTCGTGTCTCGTCGTACTATGTCTGCCCGTACCCTTAGTTATAAAAATCGATACAATGGTTCGTCCAGAAAAGGGACATCAGCCAACCACGTTTGACTAATAATATATATTAATCACTCTTTATTAATCTCTACGAACTCGTAAACCCACAAAACGTAACAATCTTTTAATTTATAAATGGCATAATGCAAAACAATCAAAATAAAATCACTAATCTCTACGAACTCGTAAACCTACAAAACGTGACAATATGATACTCTTCTCTACAAACTCGTAAACCCACAAAACGTGACAATATGATACTCTTTCTCTACGAACTCGTAAACCTACAAAACATGACAATATGATACTCTTTTAATTTATAAATGGCATAAATTATAAATTTATTTATGCAAAACAATCAAAAACAAATTTTTTGTTTTCATTTAAAAACCGTGTAAAAGCGAAACCATGTAAATTAAGTACCGTGCAAATCGAGGGCTAGGTGTATGTGTAATATTACTGTTTTTAATAGATATAAAATTTTTTCATTTTACTCATTTTCTTCTACAACTGTGCTCAGAACAATTGTCCTGCGCCATTATAGAATAATAAAATCATGAATAAAATAGAACAAATTGTTATATGAATGTGGTATATTTTTTCTCTCTATAAAATAATTCTCTAAAAATTTTTTCGGACCGCGATCAACTGCGGTTCGAAAACATTAGAAAATTATTCAAGACTAGTTTCACTATATTTTTTAAATTGAATATATTCCTGTAATAAAACATATTACAGTAGGACCCCGTTTAACGGGGGGAACCCAAAGAAACCAAGCGCTAAACGAAACAGCGTTAAACGAGGTCATCTTAACACGTAAATAATGGGAATAGGTGAAACGGGACAGTGAATAAAAAATGTATATTTTTTTATTTTGTAACATGTATTATTACTATGTATTACATTAATTATAGACATTTTTATTGCTAATATATTACGATTGGTATTCATAAATCATTCATGAAAATCAAAAATATTCAAGTAAATAATTTATGTTTGTGATGAGGAAGGATTCTTCCTCATTTGACATTTTTTGCTTTATCGTTAAGAACTCATCTAAGACGAGGAAGGTTCTTCCTCATTTGATACTTTGTTTTTTCATTAAGAATCACGAAAAATCGTTTACCTTTTCCTCTTTCGTTCAGCAAGCACCTGTCGATAGTTAAGACATCGCATCCATGACATTTCGTCTTGCCTTTGAACTGCTATCAAAATTTAGATCATTTTGTATAAACTGATTCATAATTTCCGTAAGAATGGCTAAACTTTAACTGTAAAATAACGTTGATGAACGATCATAAATATGAACTGTGACTGCAGCAGACTTTCGTATGTACTGCAAATAAGTTGATGAAGATCATAAATATGAACTGTGACCGCAGCAGACTTTCGTATATACTGCAGACCAATCATAAATATGAACTCTGACCGCAGCAGACTTTCATATGTACTGCACGAACTGATTTCAAAACGTATGGCGAGACGGCATAGGAGTATCAAAGCAAAAATTGGTGCGATTTCGGATTTATGTGAGTATTACGGTTTGAAAAACCGCGTCAAAATGAATCAATAAAAATATAGAATTTGAAAAAATCCGCGTTATATTGAAACAGCGTTAAGCGGGGTCTATACTTTAGATATTTGTCGGGGCAGCAATAATGTTGTCGATATTCTTTGCAGTTTTGTTGTCAATGTACTATAAAAAATTGAATACACTCTGCCCTCGATTTACACGGTAGATACGTTCATAGAAAAATCGTGCAAACCGAAACCGTGTAAAACGAGACGCAGGTATATTTTTTTATTTTGTAACATGTATTATTACTATGTATTACATTAATTATAGACATTTTTATTGCTAATATATTACGATTGGTATTCATAAATCATTCATGAAAATCAAAAATATTCAAGTAAATAATTTGTGACGAGGAAGGTTCTTCCTCATTTGATACTTTGTTTTTTCATTAAGAATCATCTAACGAAAAATCGTTTACCTTTTCCTCTTTCGTTCAGCAAGCACCTGTCGATAGTTAAGACATCGCATCCATGACATTTCGTCTTGCCTTTGAACTGCTATCAAAATTTAGATCATTTTGTATAAACTGATTCATAATTTCCGTAAGAATGGCTAAACTTTAACTGTAAAATAACGTTGATGAACGATCATAAATATGAACTGTGACCGCAGCAGACTTTCGTATGTACTGCACTGAACTGATATCAAATGCATTGCGAGACGGCATAGGAGTATCAAAGCAAAAATTGGTGCGATTTCGGATTTATGTGAGTATTACGGTTTGAAAAACCGCGTCAAAATGAATCAATAAAAATATAGAATTTGAAAAAATCCGCGTTATATTGAAACAGCGTTAAGCGGGGTCTATACTTTAGATATTTGTCGGGGCAGCAATAATGTTGTCGATATTCTTTGCAGTTTTGTTGTCAATGTACTATAAAAAATTGAATACACTCTGCCCTCGATTTACACGGTAGATACGTTCATAGAAAAATCGTGCAAACCGAAACCGTGTAAAACGAGACGCAGAATTCATACAAAATAGAAGGATGTGTTCAGTTAAACTGTAAACCGTGTAAATCGATCTAAAGAAGATAATGAAAAGTCGAGGATATGTTCTTTATAACCGTGTAAAATGAAATAAGGATTAAAGGGGAAAAAGGGGATTGGTTCATTAATGTTTAGACACAATTTAATGCTTATACTTTTTCAATTTATTTTTGAAAATGAAAGCATAAACATTAATTAACATCGAATACGGTAAAAAATTAACAATATTCCGTACAAATAAAAACAACAAAAGCATTCAAACATAAATAGGCGAGCTGCAAGCGTGATTTGGATTTAGTTGAACTGCGAGACTTGAACAGTAAAAGTTAATAGAGAGCGATAAATTATGAAAGCGAAAATGGACTAACAAGTAAGAAGAACTGCGAGTTATTCTGAAATAAAGACATAAATTAGTGTTGTATGAGATAATTATCGGATTTTGTATTGAATTTAGTTATAGTGAAACAAAATTATTTTGTTTTGTATGAATAAATTGGACTATACGAAATATAGTTGTATTCACTCTTTATTAATCTCTACGAACTCGTAAACCCACAAAACGTGACAATATGATATCTTTTAATTTATAAATGGCATAATGCAAAACAATCAAAATAAAATCCAAAAATATTTTTTTGTTTTCATTTAAAAACTGTGTAAATTGAGTGCCGTGCAAATCGAGGGCTAGGTGTATTTACGTCATTATATACAGAAGATGGGACAAGTTTTAGAATTTTGATTATAAAATAAAATAGATTTTTTCACAAATATTTAAATTTTAAAGAAAATATCATAATTGAACAATTTGATACTGGAATGATTATTCAATAATAAGATCACGGCCAATTTTATAATCTATTAAAATTCTTGTTAGTTAATTCGCATAAGACGCACCCTCTTTTTTATACACATTTTTGAAGGATAAAACTTTATTACTGATCATTATAATGAATTTACAGTATTTTAAATATAAAGTAATACAAACAGCAAATACTTTCTGCAAATACCCAATCTATCTGGGAAAGAACACCTTTTAATCTTCTTCGTCAAGACCCAGACACTCATCTCCAGAGTTAAATGAAGAGTCACTTGAAACCTCTTCTAAATCAGCATCTGAGTCCTCATACAACAAATTGTCCTCTGTACCATCCATTGCATTACTAATGCCACATTTCTTAAATGATTTAACCACTGTCTCTGTTTTCACAGCATCCCATGAAGCTTTGACCCATTCACAAACTTGAGAAATGCTAGGCCCAGCTGTGATCGTCGATGAAAGCGCATGCGCATTCATTGAACTCTACGTAACTAATATTCCCACACTCCGCAAGGAAACAAGAAAGAAATCGCATAACTCCGAATAGAGGAAATTTCCAGAAATGAATGTAATCAAAAACTGAGTATCGGCGTATAAGACGCACCCCGTTTTTCAAACCTATTTTCAAAGAAAAAAAGTGCGTCTTATACGACGGCAAATACGGTACTTATTTTAAAATTATTTTCATATGATTAAGAAAAGTTAAAAAATGATATTTTTAAATCAATTTTTTGGAAATCTTGCCGTGGGCGCACTTGTGCCCGCGGGCACGGGGTTGGCCACTACCGCTGTAAAGTATACAGTTTTTGAAATGTTAAGTTTGTATGCTAAATATAAATGTACCGGTACTGTATTTTATTAGATTTAATAAATTTGGAGTTCATTTTCATTTCTATACTACACGTGTTTTTGATAAACCACCAACCCCAATTAGCCGCCAAATTCGACTCAAACGAATGGTGGCATCTTATCGGGGTTTGACTGTAGTCTGAATCAATTTTGTTAATTCTAAAAGTTTCTCCTAGTGTTACAATTGCTCTGCAATAAATGATTATTCCATATAATCTATAAATTTTCCTATGTTGTCACTCAATCAGTGGTAATGTCATTCCTAAATCTATATTTTAATATTATATTGAATCTTCGTTAACTTACTAAAGATTATTATACAATATTTTAGATCAAACATTATTATTTTGCATATAAAAAACAATATTTTTTCAGAAAAACATTATCAATCTTTATTTCATAGCATATTAGCTATAATTTCCAATTTCAGAACACTAATTTAAAAAATATTTAATTATTATTAAATAAAATTTATTTTTTTATTAATTTAAAAAAATTTAATTTTTAAATTATAAATAAATATTATATTAAATATTAAATTATAAAATAAATTAAAAATATAATAATTATTTATATATTATTAAATAAAATTTATTTTAAATAATTAATTAAATTTAAATTAAAAAAGCAGCTGTTAGGAATTAAACTTAAAACTTTCATCAATCAAGATAATTATTAGCAAAATAAATACACAAAGCCATATTTAATTTAGAAGATATAAGATTTATTTAATAATAAATTCAATAAATAATCAAATTAATCATAGCCTAAATAAAATCAAAATATTTATAACAAAATATCAAATCAAATAAAAAAAAGCAGAAATGATATATTAGAAATAGTATTATCTTAATTTACTACGATGCTTTATTTTTATTTCCAACAGTTGCCTTTTAAATTTATTTGAATTTTAATCAAAAATTAATAATAAATTTTAGATTACAAAAACATATTCTTACATTAAAAAATATTAAAATTCATATAATATTTGTTCTATTGTCACTTCAGTTGTTTTTAATGTGAATCATATGTTCACATTTACCCATTATTTTAGCTACATCTTAAGGCCACAAGGAAAATGGGATTCATTCTTCCATATTTATTTCCTTGCTTAATGAATAAAATTTTAAAATATTCTACCAGGATACAACCCAGTAATCTCGATTCTGAAGTTTCTTAGTTTTTACATATTTATGACTTGACTAATAAGGTGAAGCAAATAATTCTTCCATCTGGAAAATCTCAAAACTCCATGTAAATTCTTGTCATACTTGAACAACTATCTGAAACTTGGCTTGTTTGGTGGTTGTAGAACATCTTAACATGTGACACTTATAGTGTTAATTACATTTTGATTCTTGCCTAAATGAAATGTGTATATATTTAAAAATATATAAGTACATATTATTGAAATATACATACTTAATTATATGCATATATCCCAATTGAAATATAATTTTTACATTTCATATAAGCAAATAGAAATGCATTAGAGCATGCAGAATAGATATTGATAACCTATCATTCTAATCCTCTATATATTGAGTATTATAACATTAACTGCTTTTGTAATGTATAATAGGCCATCAAAATCTAATCTGCATTTATGATACCGTATATATATTTACAAGAATATTATATATATAAATATATTTCATTTAAAGTTATAAGATTTTAATGAAATGCAGATATATGTTCAATATAAATATTTATTCACTTGTTTTCTAAAGTATTTAGAACATAAAACATATGAAGCAAAAATTTTTTTCTCTCAATAATTGAAACTAGAATTTTCATAAAACTTAAAATGGATTTCATAAAAAATTTGTAAACAAACAATACAGACTAAAATAGATATCATCATAATACTATATATGAATGAATTACATCTTTACAATCTATAGTGTTAACTGACATTCACCCCCTTGGCTTCTAGAGGTTATTCATGCAAGTTTCTATACATTTTACATTATTTTCTTATTGCAAATTGGCATCTGACCTATCTAGTTCTCTTTTCATCAATGCTGTCTCCTTTAATACTTAAATATTCTATACTACAATTGTTTATAACAATGTAGTTGCACTAATACAATAGGCTTATTACAATTTCTTGAATATACTTTCAAGTTTTGTGGTATTAAGCAATCTTTTGCAATCAAGCAATCAGCAACATCTTATTATAGCCATTAAATTCTACATCATTATTTGTGAACCACAAATGAAATTCTGTGTGAAATTTTCATTGATTTTTATATACTGTATCTTAATAAGCATCCCTCTGAGTAATAAAAGACAATATCAGAAACATATATCTTCTAGAAAGTTTTTTAGCATTAATGTTTGATTTTTTAAAACTGCTTTTTGCACATTTTAGTTTCTGATGGGATATTGGTAAAGATATTATATGCTTTTATTTTTTTGTGAGCTATTTCACTAACACAGTTGCATCAAGACTTTTGAATATTTATGAATTTTAATTATTTTTTGTATGGAATGGTCAGCTATATGGATGTCATTGCTTATTTATTCACTGCTTATTGTTACAAATAGATTTCAGATAAATGTATTAATTCAAGAGCTATTTAAACAAATATAAAAAATCAACATGCAAAACAACAAAAAAAATTTGCAATTTGCAACTGAATAAAATGTTATTAATCTGTATTCAGTAGGCTATTCCTTATTCCACTTCTAGGAATCACAAACACTTCTGCTATTTCATACAGCTCTATGCTAAAATTTTGATACACTTTGTCTATCTTTTCCCATCACTTAGTAAAGGCTTTCAAGTGATTTCTTCAGAGCTTCTTAACTATGTAATACTTTTTCTGTTATTGTGAGGAAGTTAACTTTGACCTGTCCTATTTTTATTTTATTATGAACTTTATTATTTATCGTTATTTTCTTATTATATAATGTATCATATTTTAGTTTACAAGTTAACTTATTTCCACCTTCTCCATCGTCGTTAGCAATCACGTGAGACGGAATTGGGAACCGTCCTCTGGAAGAGCTGTTCCGGGTAATGATGTCATCATCTAATTTTACCACTGGTCTGATATGAGAATGTAAGAATGATCTCGTATTGATGTTTTGTTCATTTATGATGACATGAATTGACTACTCTGTAAGCTAATAACTTTAAACTTGTTACACATAAGTATGTAAATGAAGCAACATGGGACTGTAAGTCACTAGGTATAAAAGCTGACGCAACTGACGACTCAAATGAGGTGTTGTATCGAACATGAAGTTGGCGAAGTGACATTTGAGTTTCTTGTAAAGATCGACTATTGTTTGAAGTTTGTATTGATGGTGGAGGTAGTAGAATTTAAGTAGTATTTAAGGTTTCTTTCTGGTGAATAGTTGTTTTAATAGTTGAATTGATTAAACTAGTTTTGTTGTTTAATTGATTATTGCTTTATTATAGTTTTCAATAAAGCATTTATTAACATTTTTTGTAAGTGTTTTGAGTCTAATAAATTTATATTTTTTGTTATCTAACTTGTTTTGAAAATTTATTTCAATTATTAGTATAAGTTTCTAACATCATTTTGTTGTTTTCAATCTAACACTTAATCGGCACTTGTAGTTGGAAGTTCTGATTTCCAGTTTTTGTTTTTGTCCATTAGATGTTAAGTGTTGTTAGATTGTTTGTGAACTTAATTATATTTAAGTTAGAATTAGTTTAAGACCTGAGCTCAGGCCGAACTCTGGATTGCAGAGTCGTTAGAACCGTCAGGTTTAGTTGTATAATAATATTGATATTCGTTAAAATTCGTGACTTTTCTGAGCTCAGGCCGAACTCTGGATTGCAGAGTCGCTAGAACCGTTAGGTTAATTATAGTTATTGTTATTGACATTCGTTCTAATCCGCGACTTTGACTGTAATTAGTTAATTTTGATATTCATTAAAATCTGCGACTTTACATTATGAGTAATTAATTATAGATGATTATTATCTACATCTGATGATTCATAAAGTAATCTGTGCAGCTAATTATAGTTTAAGTGTTCTTTTTTCTATAAAAATTTGCATCAGTATTCTGTTATTGTGAACAGTAATCTTTCTTGGGATCTGGCATGAGCTTTATTTTAACACTTCCAAACTCACAATACTGTTTAAATTTCTGTACATTATATCAGGAGCACCATACAGTTTCCATGCAATTTCTTTTATTTTATGACATTCTTTATAAAAAGAAATTCTCCTTTTTTCTCTATTAAACTGTTTGTTATCAGCCATAACTATTCCAAATCTAAAGAAAACAAATATGAAATAATCTTTACTGAAGAGAAATACATTGATTGTTCATTAAAAAAGCTAAAAAAACTGTTATTTGCTTTTTTAAATCTTTCTCTCAATTAGTTAAAAGTTAAACTTACATAATCCTGTTGAGAAAATGTATATATATATATTAATTCTCTTTGCTAAATATCTTGAACAAATAAATCAATTTTAAAAAACATCCATAATTTGGATTGTGCAGAAAATTTTCTTTCAAACAATATGCATAATGTCATAAAAATATAAACATTTCATATTTTAATTTAACAATTTTTAAACTATCTTAAATATTGATTAATTACGATGGGCACTATATATGTTATTAATTGGACCAGTTCAATGTTTTTACTTCAGAGATTATAATTAGGCAAGCAAAATCTGAAAAATTAGAATTTCCCTAAATCACTAGGTCTTTCCTGATGCACTCAAAATTTTGCAATACATGAAAAGAAGCCAAGAAAAAAATTTCACCATTTGAAATTTCTGCATTTTTATCATTCAAACAACAAATATTTGTTTTGATAATTATCATTTTTAAAAATAGCATATTGTCTTGCAGTATTGCTTTTGTATCACTTTCCAGCATATATAAACAACAAACAATTTTTAATCATATTTATAAAGGAAAACTTTTGATAAATTTCTTCATTCTTAGATACTTCAATATATTATTTATCTGATTTCAGATTTTTATTTAATTAAGCTATTTATTAAGTTTTAAATAATGATTAAGATGGCATGCAGCTATCTTCTTATTTTATATATACTAAAAAAATTTGAAGCAGTTTTACAAAAAGCAGACTGAAATGGCTTAACAAATAATAATACAATTACAAAATAAATATTAGAAGATAAAATAATAAACAATACTTGAAGAAATGAGTATTATGCTATAGTTGGAAATGACATACATGCACATCACAAATTCTGACCCCTGTATCATAATATATAGTGATTACTAAACTATCAATATTTCCTTTTAAGAAAAAGAACAAATTACTTTATCATCATTAATTGTTAAGAGAGAGAATTTATTTTATTTATCATCATAATTTGCATATTATATATATCATTAAAAAATTTGTAAAAAATAAATAAATATCTTTTCTCAGATGGAAAGTGCCAAAATAAAAATAAACATATCAGAGAATATTAAAAAAAATTAGAATATGAAGTAAAATTTTATATAATATGTGATTTAGAATCTTTTGAAGATGAATTAGGCCAGCCGCAAACTAGTCGATATTGCAGCAATCCGGTCGCCTTCGATGTCGTACCGTATAACTTGTCATCGCATACTCGTTGTAGTGACATCGTCACCTCCGACAAAAAAGAGGCGGAGCGAGCAACTTTCCCAACATCAAACACAACCAATTATTCGCACTAATCGAGGCTTACCTGTACTTACTGCACTGATATCAAACACACTGCAAGATAACGTAGGAGTATCAAACCAATAAATTTGTGCAATTTCAGATTTATATGATTATAGCAATTTGAAAACTGCACCAAAGTGAATCAACAAAAAATATAGAATTCGAAAAAAACCGTGTTATATCAAAACAGCGTTAAATGGAGCAGCTTTAAGCAGGGTCTTACTGTATATAAATAGTCTACATAAATAATAGATAATAACATTTTTATCAAAGAACTTTCAAAAATAGTTTTTATGATTAATAATTAATTTAATGTAAAAAACAATTGTCCCACTAAAAATTAATATTGATGGAATTCATGAAATTGTATTCAGATTCTCCCTAACTTACATACCTTGTATTTGCATAGATTAATTATTCCCTGACTTACAATAAATAATATACTCATCAAAGTAGATAAAAGTATAATACAGAAATGCAAGAAAATGAATGAAAATATCTTGTGTGGCAACATTTTTTCATGCATTTTCTTGCATCATGCAATTTTTCCTAATTTCATAATTTATCTTATATGCATTGTTTTATGTGCTTATTAGATTAATTTTAATTGATGAGTTGGGCCTGGACCCTTCTTGAATAATTGAGGTATGAGAATTGGAATTGAATCCAGATCCTTGAGATGGTAAGCGCATTACCATGTGGCCATCTGACTAACTACCGGAGTTTCTCGTGAATAGGCTCTTTTTGAAGTAAGCCCATATGCGCTTACAATCGGGATTACTTCTCAATTATAAGCGCATGGGCTTATATTTTGGCTTTATATTTTATGGGCGTCCGATATTGAATCATTTCCGTTATAAACGAGGTTTAGCTATGAAAATTACTGGTAACGTGCCACAAATAAAAAAAATTTTTATGGTACCGGTACTTAGGATTTTTCTTCAACATTCTTCAATTTATCTATGGTGTATAATTTACATTTTACAATCCATTATTCAGATTTCAACTTCTTGCTTGTTCTGCAGTAAATGCTAACATGCAAAAATAAAAATATACAATATATATTTTGACAGGGAATATTACAGTATAGTATATATCAACTTGTTTCCACTATCAGCATTTATGGTAATCATGGTAAGGCTAATAAAGATTAAAGCTGATAGTGAAAACCCAGTTTGGAGGTCGATCATAGTTAAATTTTATAATCAATGTTTGGAAATTGATTATGGTACCGTATGGTAGATGGTACCAGTAACCATGATTACGCTGTATGCTGATAGTGGAAACAATCTATTACACTCTAAATAAAAGCCCATGGGCTTATAATATAAGATTTTCTATTCTTTACTGAATTTTTGTATTTCCCGAATGTAAGCGCAGTGCTTACCTTCGAGAAACTCTTGTAACATATTTATTTTTAATATAACTATTTTTTATTGTTAACATTTTTCTGACTTACTAATACTGTGCAGAGCAGCAGTTCTCAAGTGTAGCCATGGTGCCTCATATGTTATCAGGCAATTTAATGCAACCACAACAAAGTATTTTTGTGTGTAAGTGAATGACAAAGTTTAAGGAATATAACTTGTTAATTCTATATGTGCAGTAAATAGAATTATCTTATATAGCAGAACCAGTTCTTGAGGGGGAAAAAATGCACCCCAAGTAACAAATGAATATTTCTTTTGTGAAATTTTTGTGCCCTTCCATATTTTTTAATTAACACCAATACAATATCTTGTTTTTTCACCTAGTCTCAGAAAGCTACAGTATTTAGAATAAATTAACAGAACTCATTTATAAACTATGATCATAGTAAAATGATTATACTTTTAATAATCCAATTCAATATACAGTACTTTATTTAATTAATTTAAAAATGATCTTTTTTCAAATAAAAATTGAATGACTGAATGAAAAATGTATTATTTCCATTTATTATAAAAATGATCAATTTTATCACATGAAAGTTGTATTTAGTTAGTTAATTCAAATTGAATCCAGATTCTCAAAATGGTAAGCGACTCATTACCCTGTAGCCATCTGACTAACTAATATATTTATTTTTAATATAATTATTTTTTCTGAATTTCACAAGGAATATACATGATGGTAGGCCCAATTACAGTCTACCATGGATTATTCAATCAAAAGAGTTGAAAAATGGGCTTTAATGGGTTAATCTTAGTCTGTTTTTGGAAAATTTAAAGTTATGTAACCAGCAATTGTACATAGTTCTTCAGATGATGACAAATGAACAAATTCTAGGATAACAATGGAAATTACCCTGGATTCTGGGATTTTATCAAAGTTTACTTTGCAGCCTGATGAACCACACTGATCTAAATCTTTGATCAGTGTAGCTCACCAGCAATTATTCTATACCAGTACTGACAGTCCTCAATTTATGATGACTCGACTTATGACGGCCAGGAATTATTACTAAAAATTTTCTAATTCAACTTTTCTGCTTGGCTATACATAAACATATCACATTGCTTTTGTATATGCATTGCAGCATCGCCATTAGTCGACAAGCAAAGCCTTATTACTGTATCTCATCGTAACTTTATCATGCCCAGTAAGAGAAATGATACTCTGATAAAATTTCAATGTAAGAAAAGAAGATGAGGAAAGCTTTGTTTAACCATGTTAAACAGAAACTTAATTTATGAAATATTAAAATAGATATCAAATAAATCAAGAGTTAAAAAAGTCCTTGACTTACGTTAGAATTGACTTAAGACAGAGAAGTTGGAAAAGAACCTCATCGTAATTTGAGGACTACCTCTAATTCTCAAAAAAATTTTATGTGGCTGCATTGATTACAACATAATTTTTCTTGAGAGCCACTAGTATAGAATATTCTCCAATATTCTAGAAAATTTCCTTCTCCAGGAAATTTCTGTACTGTATAAATTTGCTGAAGTTTTTGAAAACATTGAGATTTTTAATGCAAGATAAGAAAATTCTTCATTCATTTGAAAACTTTTTTTAAGTTTGATAAGTTATAAGTATCCAATGTTATACAAATATGGCAGCTAACTTTCTTACACATATACAACAAAATTTTTTTGCATTAATAAAAGTGCATACTTTTTAATTTTATTTTGATGTTAGAAGTACAAATATGAAAATGGTGAGTTTTAAATTTTAGATTTTCATATGAGCATAAATATTATATATAAGAAAATGTTTTAACAACTACATCTGATGATGGTTTATAATTATATAAAATCAAAATATGCAGTTAATTGAAACTTTGATAGTTCTTATTAAAAAATTTGATTTTTAACAATTTAAGGCAAAATTGAGATGTTTTTACATTACCATTTATTTATTATGTGTGCATAACCTAGAAATATTTAAACTCAATAATTATAAAACCTGTTAATTTAGTAAAATACAATTAATCCCCATCTAACAAACATGATAAAACTGGAAAACTGCTTATACTCGGTAATTAAGTCAAGATAAACGTAAACAGCACTAATCGCAGTTGAGTAAAATAAAACACATTTATTTAAAATATCACAAACGTTTTCGGCTATATCTCCATCTTCAGGCGATATAGCCGAAAACGTTTGTGATATTTTAAATAAATGTGTTTTATTTTACTCAACTGCGATTAGTGCTGTTTACGTTTATCTTGACTTAATCTAACAAACTCCTTATTTAACAATAATGCATAGATACAGTAAGACCCCACTTAAATGTTTTTTTTTTTTAATTATATATTTTTATTGATTCACTTTGGCGTGGTTTTTCAAACTGTTATTCTTAAATAAATCCAAAATTGCAGGAATTTGTTACATTGATACTCCTGTGCTGTCTCATGGTGCATTTGATATCAGTGCAGTGTAGTACATACGAAAGTCTGTTGTGGTCAGAGTTCATATTTATGATCGGTCATCAATGTTATTTTACAGTAATAAAAATAACAATTATCCCATTTTAGTTTTAACCAGAATGCTGCCACTTTAAACTATAGTTCTTTGAAGTTAGTACATTTTTCTTTCATCAATATTTTTCCATTGTTTACAGTTTACTGCAATCTGATTACTACTTTTTGTTCTTAAAACTTTTTATTTTCTAATTTTATAAATTTTTTCATGAATGATTTATGAATACAAATCGATATTAGCAATAAAATGCCTATAATTAATGTAATGCAATAGTAATAATACATGTTACAAAATAAAAAAAGGTAATGTCTATAATTAATGTAATACAATAGTAATAATACATGTTACAATTTAAATCTATAATTAATGTAATACAATAGCAATAATACATGTTAGATCGGAAGAGTGTAATTAAAGTAATACAACAGTAATAATACATGCTACAAAATAAAATAAATAAAAATGCTATATGTATATTTTTTATTCACTCTCCTGTTTCACCTATCCTCATTACTTTCATGTTAAAATGACCTCGTTTAACTCTGCTTCAGTTAGCACTTTATTTCCTTAGAATGTATCCCCTGCGTTAAACGGGGTATTATTGTAATAAGCAAATTGCATTAATATTCCATTTTATACAAAATGTCTAATTATAATCTTTTTTTAAAGAATTTACATATTTTGGAAACTCCTTAAAAATATTGGAAAAAATGGATTCTAATTAAATTAATTAAAAAAGTATAACTTCTTAAATTAAATCTCTTTAGAATGAATTGTTAAATAAAATGTTTTCATTTTACCGATATTTGTTAGTTAAACATGGGTAAAATTGTTAGAAAATAATAATAATTTTTAGTAAACCAGTAAGAACATATTTTTATTGCAATGATGTAAAATATTTTGATTATATTTAAAGAAATGAAGGAATATGCAGTTGCAAGCTTAAATCTGTCAAGGTGTTGAAGTGATTCTGTATAAGTTTTCTTAAGTAAGAAGCTTAGATATACAAGAGAAACAATTAATATTATATTGGTAATAATTTTAATGAAACATTTAGATAATATAATGAATGTTGAACTTTTTGTGAATTTTATGCCACTTTTAAGTATCAATTTTTTTCAAGAAAAGCTATAATTGAAGAATTTTTATACAGATTTTATGCAATTTACAATCAATTTATTTGCCTTTGTTCAAATAATCTTTTTTTCTTTTAAATAATTGATCAGTCAGTTGTCCTCTGAAGTTATGCAACACTAGCTTAAGCTAACAAATTTCTGAATATTGAACAAATGAAAAAATTTGGTCCCTTCAATTTCCTTAATCCTTACATTTTATGAAAGGATAAGATGTATTCAGTCATTTAACTCTTTGAAGAATGAAAGGTAAAGTGCCAAGATTATAAGAAATCATAAGGAAGGAAGGAAAGGATTTAACCAGATACAGCATAGTAGGTTGCTAACAAAAAAAGAGATTCCTTTAATTCACCTCTTACAATATGTTGGTAAGATGGAATTCAGAATATAATTAAAGATGGCAATCCTTAATTATATTCTGAATCTTTAATTAATAAAATTCACAGGATGAATTTCATTAATTAGAGCTTTTATTCTAAACCATAATTATTTTAATAAGCACATACAAAATAAAAAAGAATAATTAAATAAGACAAATGGCACATCTTTTTATAGAGGAAATTTTATGCAGATAAATATTTAAATATATGTTTGGATAATTATGTGTTATATATATAGATACATATATATACATACATACATACAGGTAGGTCTCGATTAGAGCGAATAATTGGTTCCACAAATTTCTCGCGCTAATCGAAGTATTAACTCTATGGAAAATATACATTTATGCATCACCTCCAAATGATCTTGACCACCCCTGGAAATAAGAGAAACCTGTCTATTTATAAATGAAACATAGTATTCTGTTTGTTCACATAATTTTGATATGGAGGAATCATACTTAAAAATTCATTCAACATCATGAGTGACGTTGTTTGACAACCTTCTCGAAGATCGCATCCAGCGACGGCTTATAAAATGGTCACGTGACTATAGAATCGCACCTATCAGATCGCAGTCGATGCCATCGACTAGTTTGCGGCCGGCCTTATATTTCACACTTTCCACTATCATGTTTTATTGCCCTTGTTAGTGTGCTACCCCCATTTATGCATCACCTCCAAATGATCTTGAACACCCCTGGAAATAAGAGAAACCTGTCTATTTATAAATGAAACATGGTATTCTGTTTGTTCACATAATTTTGATATGGAGGAATCATACTTAAAAATTCATTCAAAATAAATAAATTATATTAAAAAAATGATTTATTATTTTTGTGTTAGAAAATACACTTTGCTGAAAAATAAGGTTTTATACATTTGAAAGATTTATTTTAACAAAACAGTGAAAATTTCCTATAAGTAACAGTTAATTAGCTTGGCATGCTAATTTGCATTTAATCTTTCTTGATTGGGTTTCACATTACTACTGCTGAGTTAATACAGGTTGTTCTCGACTTACAATCATTCAATTTACGTTATTCTGATGTCACAATGGTCAATATATAAGGTGTGTGAAAAAGTTCTCGCTGTTTTCTAATAGATGGCTCTGGATGTAAACGGTGACACAATCTATCATGACGGAAGCATCATTCTCTAAACCTAACAATCTGTCAATAAGATTGCATCAAAAAATTAGCAATTTTTTTCACCGTCATTTGCTGTTCGCACATAAAAATGTCGAATTTTGAACCGAATAAGCGTCATTTGCGGGAAACATTACTTTTTTGCTTTCATTTAAAGAAAACTGCAGCTCAAGCCCATGATATGCTTGTGGATGCTTATGGTACGTATGCTCCTAGTGAAACAATGTGCCGTGATTGGTTTTGCCGCTTTAAAGATGGTGATTTCGAAGTTGAAGACCACAAACGCAGTGGTAGGCCGAAATTTGTTCGAAGACGATGAGGAGGCTTTGATCGACCAAGACCCAAGCCAAACAAAAGAAATTGTTGCATTTAAGCAAAGCGATCAAGGAAAAAACAGCCAGAATATGCCAAACGACATGATAAGGTGTTTTTCCTGCACGACACTGCACGGCTGCATATGGCAAACTCGGTCAAGAACATACTGCAGGCACTTGGTTGAGATGTTTTATCTCACCCGCTGTATAGCCCAGATATTGCTCCATCGGATTACCACCTCTTTCGTTCGATGGCACATAGCCTGGCCGACCAGCACTTCTCGAATGACGCCAAAGTTCGAAAATGGGTCGACGAATGGATAGCCTCGAAAGATGAGGAGTTTTTTTGCAATGGCATTCAACAGTTACCTGAAAGATGGGCAAAAATATTGGCCAGCGACGGACAATACTTTCATTGATGTATTTATTTTCATTCTTTTTTAAATAAAAACTTTTTTTTTTGAAAAAAAAAGAGAACTTTTTCACACACCTTATAATATTCTGAACTCAGCTATTTTCATAGTATATTGGTTAAAAATACTTTTTTTATTGAAAATATTATAAAGCAATCACTTATCACTTGGGATCTGGGTCCAGTTCCTGATTATTTTATAAACTTGAAAACCTGGGATCAAACCCAGACAATTATATCACCTTAAAGGATTCAATATTCCAATTCCTATTATTGCTACTAAAATTATTATTAAAGGTTCATAGGTTATTTTTGACTTTTTTTCAATGGGGTTATCAAAACATGACCCCATTGTAAATTAAAGATAACCTGTACTTACAATATTCAATTTGAATATTCATAAAATATGCAAGTTGAAAATGGTGAATATAAAATCTTTCTTTATTAAAAAAGATTTTGGCTAGATTATTAAATAAAACTGAAAAATTTTTTGTTTTTTATAGATGAAATTATGATTTACCTCAAGTGCTGGAATTTTATTTTTTAATTAATTTTGATTTATAATAAAATAGTATAAATTAAAAATTATTTGCATTATTCTTATGGGTTAATTAATATAATAAAATATATTTAACTCAAAATAATATTAAAATTATGTATAATTCTAAAATGAAATGAAGTAAAATTTTATTATAATTTTTTATATTATTTACCTTTTAGTTAATGCAAGAATCTGATTCATAGACAAAACAGTAAGTAATAAGCTCCATGCTGTTAAAGCTGTACTATGTAATGAAGTTATTTCTGGTGGATGAGAAGGTGGAACACCATTTCCTTTCAAAAAAGAACAACTAAATACTGACTGAAGTGCATCCATTGTGTTAGCAATGACCTGCAAATAGAACATTTCATATATATATTATACATATTTTTTAAGATTAAGAAAAAATATAATGAATAATAAATAAAATGAACCCAACTGTTGATGTTTAAAAATCTTATTTCTAAATGAATGTATGAAAATTGACAATTCTTTCTCTATGACAATCTAATCAAAAAGAAATTCAATATAATAATACTTCACTATAACATACTAACTGGGACTGGGAAATTTATGATCAGCAAAAGTGATTTAAGCAAGTATAGGAATTACATTAAAAAGGCAGGGTGAGACATTTTAGGATTGTAATTTAAAATAAATATTTAAATCCTTCAGACTATTGTACCAATTGTTGTTGTTAATACTACAATGAGTCATTCAGATAATATCATGATTTCAAAAGCATGTCATTGTGACATAATAATAGATGATACAAATGTCACCAGTGTATGGCATTATTTAAATGTTTGTCAGCCTTCATTGTTAATGAAGGCTGAAAAACATTTAAATATAATGTAACAATCAATGACATCTCAGAAAGCCACCAATGCATAATGTTGTTATGATGTAATGATGAGTGAAAGCACAAAAGTTCTGATTTGACAATACCAACAGATGACATCATGAAATGTCACAAAGTGTGATATCATTATGATATAATGAGTGATGTCCTAAAAGTTCTAAATATGATGTAACAATGGATCCATCCAAAAATATTACTAATATGTGACCTCACAACAATTCTGATGTATGACAACATTATGACATTGCCATACCCAAAAGTTTTGATTTTTTTCAGCTTTCCTTACAGGCAAAATACTATTTATAGTTATAGGTAGGCCTCGATTAGTGCAAATAATGGGTTCCACAAATTTCTCGCACTATTTCAATTTGCACTAATCAAAGTATTAACTATATGTAAAATATGGTAACTGGTTCTTGCTTTGTGAGATTCCAGCCATTAGCCAACCTCACTATAAATAACCACAATAAGAAATATTTATTTTCATATTTTTTACATTGTTGTTCATCATCTAAATTAGTAACTTACCAGGATCGTGTCTGAAATCATCATCAAACCAACCACCAAATCGAAACCAAAATAGCAAATCGAAAGCAGAAGCCCTGCCTAGCTGCCAATTCTGGTCGAGAATTGAGTGGATAGTCGGATTTGTGATTAAGCATTGCAGCTTTATTGAATCAGTAAATTAGTTCCAGATAGAACTAGTTAGCTAAGTTAATGAACAATGAGAAATTTTTAACAAGTTTTCTATTTGTTTACTAGCAGAATATGACAGCAAAAGATAACAAAAACAAATTTTTTTTCACAAGTTTTATTTTAAATAAAGAAATCAGGTAGTAAACAAAAGAAAATAAATAATATGGGTAGCCAGCAGTATAATAGGCAAATAATAGCTAACGGCAAAAAAGCCCAGTTTTCTGGTGTTTCACCCCTTAAAAGCCAAGTGACTGTTCTTGGAATGCTCCTTGTCCGGTTTTACTAACTGAAAATTAACATCAATTTGTTAATTGACATCATAAAAGGGGACAGACCTTTGTTAGTAAGAATGGTCTATGCTTACAACTCGCATTAATTGAATATTTGCTCTCACTAACTGGATCTATACTTACAACTTGCATTAATCGAATATTTTCTTGCACTAAGTGAAAAACAGTGCTTACAATTTGCATAAATCGAATATTTGCTTGCACTAACTGAAAAACGGTATCATTTTACACTAATCGAGGCATACCTATATAAAAAAGTTTAAGGAACCAGAAACTAATTTCTTCCTAGAAATGATGTGCCAGAAATTCTTGGGAAATGTCAGGTACATTGGCACTGCCTGAGAATGTCTGGCACATCATTTGCTAGTTAGAAAATAAAGTTTTATATAATTGGAAGATTTATGCTAACAAAACATTAAGATTTATACTAAGAAATGTGCAATTTTATTTGAAATTTAATGTTAAATTTCAAAAATTCTAATATATTTGAACTGTATTTGAAATAATGGGAGTAATCTAAAAAATATTGATTTAATTATTTATTAAAGATTATTATAAGCAGTTTTATTTTATTTTTAAATATATTCAGTTTAAAAGTTCATATTTAATTTGTTATTTGCCCTGTCAATTCAAACAATTACTGTCCATTTTGCTTATAAATACAAGTGCAAAGGACAATGTACATATTATGAATATAGTATTAAAACCCAGCAGTAGGAAAGTGCAAAGTTCTTTTCCCACATGCAAAAAAAAATAAAATTTCTGATATTAAATAATTTTTTAAAAAATTGAAAAAAATTAGAATTTTCCTAAATTGCTAGATTCTTCCTTATGAACTCAAAATTTTACAATGTATCAAAAAGAGCTGAGGGAAAAAAATTGAATGGGGATCTCATTTTTTTGATAATTAATCATTTCTAAAAATTCTATCATTTTGCAGCACTGTAGTTGCCAGTTTCGCATTGTTTGCTGCGTGTATAAATAAACAATTAAATTTTTAATTATATTTGCAAAGAAAAACTTTTGTTGAATTTCTTCATTCTTAGATACTTCAATAAATTCTTCACCTAATTTTATATTTTTATTTAGGCCGTTTATTAAGTTTCAAATAATGATCAAGCTGTTATAAAATAAGAAGATAGCTGCATGCAGCTATCTTCTTATTTTATATATAATAAAAAATTTTGAAACAATTTCACAAAAAAACAGATTGAAATGACTTAACAAATAATAATACAATTACAAAATAAATATTAGAAGATAAAATAATAAACAATACTTGAAGAAATGAGTATTATGCTATAGCAGGAAATGATGTACACACGTCACAAATTCTGACCCCAGTATCACAACATATAGTAATTACTAAATTTTCAACCTTTCTCTAAGAAAAACAACAAATTTCATTATCATCATTAATTATTAAGACAGAGAGAATTTTTATTCTATTTATAATCATAAAATAATTTTCCTATTATACATTTGATTAAAAAAATTTTGTAATAAAATAAATATCTTTTCTCGGAAAGAAAATGCTACAATAGAAACATGTAATCAGAGAATATAAAAAAATTAGAATATGAAGTAAAATTTTATATTATATGTGATTTAGAATCCTTCAAAGTTGAAGAATTATATTTCATGTTCCCACAATAAATTTTATTGCTCTTGTTCATGTCCCTCCTCCACTTGCGCATCATCTCCAAATGACTTTGGACCACTTTCAGTAATACGACCACCCAGTCTGTTTACAAATAAAACTGGAGACGCATTTGTTTTGATCTTGGAAAAAGATTTATGACTGAATGAAATCTGATACTCTGTTTATATAATTTTGATAAGAGGCATCATATTACTTAAAAATTTATTAAAAATCAATAAATTATAATAAAAAAATGGATTTTTTTGCATTAGAAAATAGACATTTTGCCAAAAAATAAAGTTTCATACATTCATAAGATTTATTTTAACAAAATAGTGAAAAATTCGCATAATTAACAGTTTATTATTCCCTATTTTCCCCACTTACAATTCAGTTTCATGTTACCATTTATGGGTTCATTAAAAAATATAGCAATAATGGTAATACATTTTATGGTATTTATGGTAATACATAACATTTACTTTATATGGAAGATAAAAAATTAAAAAATTAATCATAGAAATTAGAGATGTACAATAAAAGTTCAAAACTCAAATCAAATTTCAAAATAAAAACTAAATTCAAGTTTCAAAATAAAATTTGACTTGGCTCAAAAATCTCAAACTGCAGTATAATTCAAATTAACTGACATTTTCTATAATCTGGTACTGTAAAATCTGACACAATTAATCACTGCTGCTAAAATATTTTATTTTTTCTATGGTTAGAGAGTATTCCATTAATTGCAATTATAATGGAATTTGCTATTATGGAAGTATATATTATTTTATTATTTTTATTGTTTTTATTATATTTAACCTCGTACTAGTGACATGAGATAAGTATCGCGTTTCTGGTGACATGTGTTTAATTTGGATACGCGTTTTTAAACTGGCATATCTTAATTTCGGTGTGTCCTATCTACCTCCAACAAAATTCTTTTAATTCCTACAAATCTCGTCTCTTAAACAATGTGAAAACTGTCCCGCTATATTTATTCTTTAATTTTTTCTGGGTCTCTGTTCCTTTACATAAGGGCAAGGTTATGATTTGCATAAGGCATTTTCCCATGAAAATTTTCGCATTTTACACGAATCCCTCTACATTTCTGTTTCTATACTTTTGTCTCCCAACTGCGGAGTTTCTAAACTTTTGTCCCTGTGTTATAGTTATTTTTTTTACAAGATCTTTTATTTAAATGAGGATATGTCACGTGATTGTCGCTATCCTACCACACCTGTGCAAATTATGTATTTTTGAATTGATATCAGTTTCTGAACTTTTGTCTCTAGGTGTAGACAGCAGTCTAGCGTGTAATACTCAATAACATTCAAAAACTTTTGAAGGGTAATTAATAAAACCAAACAAAATAACAACAGCAGCATTAATTCTATTAAAAACGTAAATGTAAAAAGTTAATTCGCAAATCGCAATATTGCAAAAGCCTATAATTCGTGTAAAAGAAAATTACAGTAAGACCCCATTTAACGCGGGGGATACGTTCGAAAGAAACCAAGCGCTAAACGAAACAGCGTTAAACGAGGTCATCTTAACACGTAAATAATGAAATAGGCGAAACAGAACAGTGAATAAAAAATATATGTACCATTTTTTTTATTTTATTTTGTAACGTATTATTACTACAGTGGGTGATCGGTTAACGAACAGTTCGGATAACGAACACTTCTCTGAAAGATTTTTTATGTTCGGATAACGAACACTTCACAGAACAAACTGTGGGACCCGCGGACGGACCGAATGACAGATCAGCCGGTTGGCTGCGTGGTAAAGCTGTGGCTTACCATTCTCGAGGATCCAGCGATCCCACTCCTCCAATTTTTTAGGAGGGATCTGGACCCGGACTATTGAAACCCATCCTTCAATCTTCCGTTTGACCCCATCATGGGTGTTGGTCAGCCTGTGATGATGGCGGCTCTATAAGTGGCCGAGTGGTAACGCGTTGGCGTGCTACGCTGGAGGACCCGGATTCGCGTCCCGGAATTTTTTCGGGGTGCTGGGCCCGGCCCGGTGATCCCCGTCCTTCACCATCCGGCCCCCCTCCACGGGTGTGGGTGCAGCCCGTGGTTGGAACTGGCCCCGCCCCCTTAGTAATCTCGGTACTTAAGTATTAACGCCACCGCAGCTGTGTGTACAATGCGCCAATAAAGAGCAATCTTGTACACCCAGCTGCGGTGGCGTTAATACGTAAGTACCGTAATCTCTGATTGGAAAGGGAGCGTAGCATATAATATGCAAAAAAAGTGGCCGCCGCCAGATAAAAATATTTCATGAAGATATTTCGACTTAACTAGCCTAACGGAATGACACGAACCATAAGAATCCATAAGTCCACGAACGCCTTGCGCGTTCGTGGACTTATGGATAAGGATGGAAGAACAGTAATTTTTCCCGATTAAAATGAACTCGGAGACAACGTAAAACAAATCAAAGATTTATTAAAGAATGTAAGAAAGAGATTTTACAAATTTTGGTGTTAGAATGGCACCCATACCAGGTTAAGGTCAATAGGCTTGGAGATCTCTACCACGACAATGCTATTAATCACTTTTCAAAAAATCCTGAAGGAGAGAGAAAAGCAATCGATATTGGGCAAAT
The DNA here is from genome assembly GCA_000484575.1 of Olivierus martensii. Taxonomy (NCBI): domain Eukaryota; kingdom Metazoa; phylum Arthropoda; class Arachnida; order Scorpiones; family Buthidae; genus Olivierus; species Olivierus martensii. The sequence continues at coordinate 38,612 of AYEL01056277.1, forward strand.
TCTTTATCGGAAAATAAACATAATAGATGAAAATGCAAGAGTATGTATGTATATATTATTGTTATTACGTATAAATAAACATAGTAAGAAATTATATAATTTTTTATTTGTTTTTTTGGGTCTCCGGAACGAATTAATTAAATTCCCATAAAAACCTATGGTAAATCGATGATCAGTTAACGAACATCGATTTTTCTTGGAACGGATTATGTTCGTTAACCGATCACCCATTGTATTGTATTACATAAATTATAGACATTTTTTATCGCTAATATCGACTTGTATTCATAAATCATCCATCAAAATCAAAAATATTCGAGTAAATAATTTATGTTGGTGATGAGGAAAATTCTTCCTCATTTGACACTTTTTTGTTTTTTTTTTTTTTTTTTTATTTTGACTCAAAATTCACATCATTTGACTATCGTTGACAGCTTTCTTCCCTCAAATTTGAAAATTTCAAAAAGTTAGGTTAGTCTTCAGCGAGCAATTGTCGATACCGAGATATCGCATCTATGACACTTCGTCTTAACTTTGAACTTCTATCAAAATTTGGTTCATTTTTTTTATAACTGATCCATAATTTCCGTAACAGTGGTTAAACTTGTTTTGAGAAAATCTGATGCAAACTCCCTTTGCTTTCATCTTCAGAAACACTTGATGACCGATCATAAATATGAACTGCGACCGCAGCAAACTTTTATATATACTACACTATATTGACGTCAAACGCACTGTGAGAAGATATAGGAGTATTAAAGCAACAGATTAGTGCGATTTCGGATTTATGTGAATATATAACGGTTTTAAAAACCGCACTAAAGTGAATCAATAAAAAATATAGAATTCGAAAAAAACCGCGTTATACTGAAACAGTGTTAAGCGGGGTCTTACTGTATGTCTAAACCACCACTATCAAATAAGCAGCAATTTTTTCCAAATAAAGAAAACTGATAAAAAGAAACGATTAAAAAGTCGTAAATAAGGGCATTCTATTAAAATGTTTTTCAAAGTTCAGAGTTGCAAAGATTGCAAATCAGTTTGTTCTTCACTTATCAACAATTAGAAAAACGAAGGCATTCGGCTGTGTCTTAAACAGTTTTTCTAGGACTATTTTCTTTCTCTTATTTCTAGTTTGATTCGCTTTTCGGCTCTATACAAAAAAGCAGCATGAAAATAAGAACAAAACAATACACAGAACTCCATTCTAGGATATATAGAAAGAACAATAGCGATAATCGCTTATCTAGCTTAACTGCAAATACAATACTAGAAAATTGATTTGATATGGTGAAGTCGTGGAATTTACTATATGAGCTAATCGTTTCATATCTATTGTTAAAATTATAAGAACTGTAGTACTTAATTTAATAAATATCAAAAAATTTCGTAATCTCTATTTCAACGCGTTTCATGGAATAATTTTCTCTTATTCAATAATTACCAATTTAAAAAGCTCCAGCTTCGATCATCTGTTTACTTGCTACAAAATTTCAGCTTTTTGGATCAAGCAAACTCCTGCCAGCAACTCTATATCACGTGTATTTTCATATCAAATTTATTATGTACCATTGATTTTTAAGATCATTTTTTCTACTTTCACTGTATAATCTGGTATCAAATCTGAGTTTAGCATATAGGCCCTACATATAATAGAGTATCCAAAATGTATTTACAGCATTTTTTCAAAGGTTTTGCAACTACATAAAACTGTTTCTGTGAAACTGCACATTATTCCTGAAATATAAATTTCTAAAATATTTTCTTTCCACATATAAATTTAACTATGACAGTATTTTGTCGTTACATTGGCAACATTTAGCATATTCCCATAGGTCTTTAAAGAAGCGAATTATTTGGTATCTATTAATTTTATTAAAATAATTACATGATAAAATCCGTAATAAATTTTAACAGAAGAATTGATATTTTCAATTCTAACTTCCAGAAAATTGGACTTATTTTTGCAAATAATTTAACAGAACCAGTTTTTGAGAATTACAAAAATTTAAGACATTTGATGAAAAATTTATAATTTTGAACAAATAAATTAAATCACGTCTGACATATTGTCATATTATGCTTAAATTCGAAAAATCACTGCACTTTGAATTTCGGAGTCAAATAGTAAAAAATAAACTAAACAGATAATAACTAAACTATTGTGTTGTAGTATAGGTACTTATATTAATGCTTTTGGAATGTTTAACATTGATAGGTAAAATGACAATGACTTTTTGCTATCAAATAACCACATGATAAATTTTTACATTGGAATCAAAGGGAAATGAGTTTCCAATTTACAAATTTTTACTTAATGAACAGTTTAAGCTTCCAATTACCTTCATAAATTAAGAGATGCCTGTACAGGTATTTATAATGAATAGTATTAATATAATTATATAAAAGCCCTTTTCGTGAATTTATCCACAGTTTTTGATGGAATATTAATTTATGGTTTTTTTTACTGACTTAAATTTGCTTAATAATGATAACTATTATTATTATTTTCTTATATTAATAATTAGCCTAAAAAATATTATTATTTGCTTTTTAAAAATGAAAAGGCACTAATCATTACATATATTATAAAATTTATTTAAATACAATATATATAATTTTACAACAAATGTTATCGTTTTAAAAGTTTAAGAAAAGCCTAAATCAGTTTTCCAATTACGTAACTGGGTACAATTCTTTCTCTTGTTCTCTGTTTAAAATTGCATGAATCTCTCTCATCAAATATGGTATTTTCTCATGATCCAGCAATTTTTTCCAATTTTCTAAATTTATCTAAATAAAATAAATAATCATGCATACAAAACCATATTTTAAAATAATATAAAAAATTTTTGTCATTTTAATACACTGCTAACTATTTTTCACCAAAAAAGTTTCAGCTCTAAGCAGGAAAGTAATAACTACACGTTTATAATAAGAACAAATTTATTAAATAAAGCACTTTCGGCTCTATCGAACCCTCATCAGTATTTAAGAACATTAAAAATAATATTAAATATTAAAAATATTGATTTTTAATGTTCTTAAATACTGATGAGGGCTGGATAGAGCTGAAAGTGCTTTATTTAATAAATTTGTTCTTATTATAAACGTGTAGTTATTACTTTTCTGCTTAAAGAGCTGAAACTTTTTTGGTGATAAAAAATAGTCATATAAAAAATTATAACATGCAATACTCTAAACTGCATACAAATTAATAAAATTTAAATTTCTTTTAAAATCATATTATTAAATTTTTCAGTTTTTTGCTGAAAAAGAAATTTAACACAAGAAAATGAGGTAATTTATCATTTAATTAATTTTATGAAAAAAAAAAAAAATATGCCAAAAATCGGTGTGCTCGGTTTCAAGAAAAACTCACCGTATATAATACCATGTGTAAATAAAAATCTTAACAGAAAAAAGAATATATTGGAGTTACAAAGTGCATTCTAGAAAACAGAATATTCAAGCATAAGAATGACATTTAACTAAGCAAAACAGATAAAATGTTGGGGAAACAATTATTGAAATACAATTTGACAATTAACTGAGATCAGGAAAAAATCATTAACACCTGCAAGTACCTTAAAAGAGTTGCTTTTTTGAAAAAATTTTTGAAATTGTAAAAAGGAGTTAATGTAAAAATGTAATAAATAACTGACCAGAAAACCTTTCAATTTCATGGGCATATCTGACCCAAAAGAACAGAAGCTACTATTACTATTATTTTCTTCTAATTTTTTAAAATATATAATATGCTAATTAATTCTTTTATAATATATAACATTATATATTTTGTGTGTGTGTGTGTGTGTGTGTGTGTGTGTGTGTGTGTGTGTGTGTGTGTGTGTGTGTGTGTGTGTGTGTGTGTGTGTGTGTGTGTGTGCGTACATTAAAATATATTAAGATATATTTATTTAAAAAAAAATTTTGGGAACTTATATTATTAGAACATTTCTTTTTGCAATGTAATTTTTCAAAAACATCCAAAACTGATAATTTTTATTTGTTTGGATTGTAACTTAATGCTCAAAGATCTACACCAGAGGTGGTCAAGCTTTATGTCATTATGAGCCATTTAGGAGAATCTCAAATAGTTGAGAGCCACATTCAGTTTCTTTCAAGATCAATGAGACCCATATCAGTTTTTCTGAGTAATCTTGAGAATGATTTCAAAAATTGTTTAGGCCCTATTATATATTTCACATGCATTTACTTCATATAGATGGCTTTATAATAAAGATGGCTTCATATAGATGGCTTCAGATATCTGGCTTTATAATAAAGACAGTCCAATTTTATTATTCATATATGTACTTAACTATATACAGTATAAACAAATGATTTATTTCTTAAATTTATATTTTAATATTTTCCTTACACTTTAATTTTATTTAATTTGTATCCTATATCTGATTCTAATATTATATTATTTATTTTTTATATGGTGTGTTCGCACATTTGCTGTAAAAGTAAGTGCAAGAAAACATCTGGCACCAGCCTATTTCAAGCCAGCTCCCCAGCCCTGGTTCCAACCATGGGCTGCACCACACCCATGGAGGGGGCCAGATGTGAAGGACAGGGTCTGTCTGTCGTGTTTTGGATCGACATACTCATTGTCAGAATCTGCTTTTACAAACATGAAAGTAAAAAAAAAAAATATTCAAGAAACCAAATTACAAATGATCATTTGGATTATTGTTTGTGATTGGCCATTTCTTTGTCTCAACCTGACTACGAAAATATTGCCAGCTCCAAACAGTGCCAAATTTCACATTAACTTTTTTTTAATCAAACCAGCATTTCTTGTAACTTATGAGTCTGAAATCAATTTGTTGTTTTTTCATTGATTTTCTAAAATAGAAAAATAAATATTTTATTTCAATATATTTGTGAATTAAAATAATTAAAAGTGATAAATAAATTTTTAAATATACAGTAAAAGGCTAGGAGAGTGGGTCTCAAAAGTGACTGAGTGCATTTAACCGCATAGTTGTACATAATCATATATCAGGTTGAGGGAACATGAACGTGATCTTTATAAGAGAGTACACATTGCCGAATAGCTTACAAGGGGAGGACACAGCTGACCCCCACCGATTTTGATCCGCTTGCATATGGTGAAAAAGAGTGAATACGTGTCCGAGCTTTGCATTGAATAGGGCCTTCTAATAGTATTTTTTAACACTTGAAAAATCGAATTTTGATAATTCAGCTTAAAAAACGGTAGATAGATAACAGATCACCTGTTGCGCAGATGGTGCACTCGATAAATATGGCTTGTGGTTGTGCATTTTTTTTTTATGCATTGAAAAATTTTTTATTTTTCATTTTATTTACGTGGCTTGTAATCTGGGTTGTTGTGCATTTTTTTTTATGCATTGAAAAATTTTTTATTTTTCATTTTATTATTTTTTATATACTGTACGTTTTAATTAATTTATTTTAATTATTATTAATTTTATATATATTGGTTATCACATAATTCGTATGCATTAATATATTTATTTACAAAACAAAATACTCTAATACAAAATAAGATATATATTTAAATACATATTAAAAAATGTTACAAGTTAAATAAAAGTATGAATAAAGGCTTATGATGACTTACAAAATGTTGGATGATATAAATCATAAAAACATTTGAAACATAAATGTTTTCTACAGTGTGCACACTTTATAAAAACATATGCTGTGCAATCACATTTTAAAAGTCGCATTTCATGATAAGATGGGAAACAAACTTCATTTACATTACTAAAAATATTTCTTTTGGGAATTAATTTGGATGCAAACCAGGCGTATTTTATCATATCTTCAAAATGAGGAGAGGATAGTTGATGATGAATGAGGGAATGAATTTTTATAGCATCTTCCCTTGTGGATAATTGTCGATTATTTTGTAAAACTTCGACAGAGTTTTGGAGTTTCTTGATAAAATTCTTCACTTGCCGAAAAAAATATACATCGCATGGTTGGCAATAGGGGGTACAATGTGGAGGAATTATTTCAATAGTACAGTTCGAATTACCATTGTCATCTGTAAACACACTATTGAAATGTGCCATATCTGTTTGACATAATAACAACTTTGTCAGTCGAGTGTTATTTTTTGACTTACATTTGATCAAATAACACATAAAATGTAATAGAGTATTTTGTTTTGTAAATAAATATATTAATGCATACGAATTATGTGATAACCAATATATATAAAATTAATAATAATTAAAATAAATTAATTAATTTTGTACAGTACATAAAAAATAATAATAAAAAATAATTTTTCAATGCATAAAAAAAATGCACAACAACCCAGATTCGAACCTATCACCTTCAGCTTACGAGCTACGTATTTATCAAGTGCACCATCTACACAACAGGTGATCTGTTATCTATCTATCGTTTTTAAGCTGAATTATCAAAAGTTCAATTTTTCGAGTGTTAAAAAATACTATTAGATGGACATATTCAACAAAAAGCTCGGACACGTATTCACTCATTTTTGATGTATTTTCACCATACGCAAGTGGATCAAAATCGGTGGGGGTCAGCTGTGTCCTCCCCTTGTTAGTATAGAAAAGTAGCTTGCATAGTAAAAAAGGCTGAACACCCCCCTGACCTAATTAATACAATTTGTTGTAGTGTTCTCCCCTCCCCTTTCAGATTTATGCTAACTTCGTTTGTCCAGCTATTTTTAACTGCTGTTTGCATAGTAAAAAACGCTGAACACCCCCCTGACCTAATTAATACAATTTGTTGTAGAGTTCTCCCCTCCCCTTTCAGATTTATGCTAACTTCGTTTGTCCAGCTATTTTTAACTGCTAATTTATAAATGGGGAAAGACTGGCTCTTTATAAATACAGAGAGTCCTCAATTTACAATGGATTTTGGTTTCAAAAATTCCAAACCCACTATCATAAGTCAGAAATGCCCAAAATTTATGAATTTCTCACTAACCACATATATCAGATCTTTAGGTCAGGGAATCAACTCAGATCAATTGGAGTGATTAGTAGCAGTATTTATTGGTGACATTGCCATCGTAAGTACAAACTGTTCATAAATCAAGGATTACTTGTAATATGCTTTTGATATATTTTCATACTTATCATTTATTAAATTATTTAAAATTTAGATGTTTTAAGTTATCAGAGAAACAAAACCACTGACAATCAAGGCAAAAGTCAGTATTGAGATTATTGACAGAAAATAATCAGCTGATTATGCTGTCAGTTGTTTACTTATTTACATAATAAGTTTATTTAAAAAATTTTAATATAAGTAATTTTAAGATTATCTGCAGTCAAAACGATTAATTTATAGACCAGGAGTGTAAAATACTACTGACAACAAGCATCCATTCAAGGTCAACAACTTGATCTCAAGCAATCTGGTTAGTTTCATTATGTAAACTAGGAGAGAAGCATCTAAACATAACTTCTTTGTTTCAAAATGCTAATATTTAATTTCGAAAAAAAAAAAAATGATTTAGAACAAAGAGAGAAATAACTTAGCACCCATCATTTTTAAAAGGATTTGAGTGAAATGTCAAAATTTAGTGAAAATTAATATCAAATTTAGCATATAGATAGTGATAATTCCTAGGAATATAAATTACAGAAATATTTAAAAAAATAAATTATTAGACTAAACATCCTCTGAATAAAAATTAATTCTTATGAAGAAAAAAAGCATTTTCAAGAAAATAAGAAAAGTGAGTGATAAACAATTATTTATTTATGTATTAGAGCAGCACTTCTCAAACTTTTCCACTTGGTGACCCCTTTTACCCTAAGAAAATATTTTTGCAACCCTGGGTATAGAAGTACATAAACTAAGAATACGAATTAAAACATTTGCTAAAATTTCTGCAACCCCAAAATTTATGTAACCCCATATGGGGTCGTGACACACTTTCAGAAGTACTGTATTAGAGTATTGCAATTCAACCACCAGGAGAGAGATCAATTGTTTTTAACTTTATATAGTGTGGCTTCAGATTAGGTTTAGAAGTATCATGTTACAACTTTCAGTTGGAAAAATTCTTTAGAATTATCAAATATTTGGTATTTGAAACAAATATGACAGAGAATTTTAATGTATAAAACTATTCTTTATCCAAAGCAGAAAAAATTAATTTGGAAAAATGCATAAAAAAATTAAATATACAAATTAGGCCTAATGACACTTGTGTAATTTTTCTTTTTTAATTATGATATTTAATCCAAAATTAAAAACAATATAACAGCACAGTATACAAAAATCAATTTTTTTCTTTCCAATAAAATAAAAAGAAAAAAGTTATAGCAAAAAATCAGAAATCCGTTTTTCTGTTAGAAAAATAAGCATGGCGTGAAATATTTCTGATTAGCTTTAATTGGGGAGTGCAAAGTATATTTAACTTCCAATCTTCATATAAAATAACTAGATGACTTCTTATCATTAAATATATTTTCCATAATCAAGAAATTTCTGAATATACTGCAAAGAATTAACACAGTTTATGCATTTTGAATTAGTTCTTAGTAGTTAGATGCAGACTAAACATCTGAATTTATTAGTGGCAAACAATAATGTGTATGTCAACCCAGTTAGTTTTGTTTACAAACTAATTTTTAAAATTTTAGTATTTTTATGGTAGTGATTTAAATAAAAAACAATTGCAATTAAAAGGAAACACGTCAAATCTTAACAAATGTAATTTACCTTTGCAGCATTAATTAATTCATCTGCTAGACACTCTGCAATAGTTTTAATATTCCTAAAAGATGCCTCTCTAGCTCCTGTACATAAGAGCCAGATAGCCTGATTTACACGTCTCAATGGTGATACATCAACAGCCTGACGACGTACAGTACCAGCTCTTCCCATACGAGTTGAATCTTCACGAGGTCCGCTATTAATTATAGCATTTACAACAACTTGGAGTGGATTCTGATTAATTTCAAAATATACATTAAAATCATTTTTCTATTATAAATTAATAACAACAGAAATATACATACTTCAGCAGTCAGTAAATGAATAATTTCAAATGCATGTTTTACAATTCGTACGGCAACTAATTTCTTTCCATTGTTACGTCCATGCATCATCATGGAATTAGTGAGACGTTCTACAATTGGACACTGAGCTTTACGAAAACGTTTTGTTGCATAACGTCCTGCAGAATGTGGCAAATATCTAGCATATTTCTCTTTAACAGCAATATAATCCTAATTTATATATATATCTGTAAGAATATGCATATAATTTCAAAAACTAATGAAATACATATAAAGATTTTACCGTTAAACTGATATCGCTAACTTGAACATCACTCGAACTCCATCGTCCAAATAGTTTTATTTCAGGCTGTTCCTGAATTACTGGACCTGAAGCAGGTTCATCCCACGAATCTGTCATGACTAAAAAATACAATTATTAAATTTTTGCCTGTTTTAAATTGTATCTCAAAATTTAACTGAATTTTTGTTAAATTATCATTTTAATATAATTGTTTATTAAACTTTTCTTAGTTAAAAGAGACTAAAAACTTTTACTATACAAACAATAAAATCCCTAAAATTTTGATTCCTAATTATTTTTTTTATCACTATTATCTTCATAATTATTGTCTTTATGATCTAATATTTTTATTTCCGATTCAAGCTGTTTCAATTTTTCTATCAGAAAATTATTATAATTACAAAAATTAAAATTTATAAGAAGAATTAATCATATTTTACATTTGTACAGCAACTGATTTCTTTCCATTGTTATGTCCATGCATCATCAAGGAATTAGTGACGTTCTACAATTGGACACCTGAGTTTTGAAATAGATTTGTCAACACTATTAATAAGTACCTAATCAATCTTTACATTTTTAAAAAATGTTGGATTTTAAATAGTATAATCTCAAGTGAAATATCTCGAGATTATGTGGAGATTTCCTTTTTTATATTGCATTAGTTTTTAAGAATGATTCAAATATGATATTCTCAAATTTTAAACTAATGCTAATTAAAACTTGAAATTCAATTATTTTAATTTCGTGATTTTCTAATATTTTTATTATTCTGTAATACTTTTTATATTTAAATTATTTTGTTTAAAATGGATAATGAGCTTTAGAAGATAAGATTGCAATATAGGAATTTTTGACTTGCATAAATCCAATTTCATGTAAAAAATTATGACAAAAACTATTTAAAAAATCATTTTTACAATTTAGTGTATAGTACAATATTGAAATTTACATAATATTATTGAAACAATCAAATGTAGCACTACTGCATTACTGATAATATACCTGACACATTCATTTAGCATTAAGAAGTGCTGATGGCAGTGTTTCTCGGGAACTACTGGACTGATTTATTTGAGCCTTTTTTTAATTGACCATTGTAAGATGTCAAAAAAATTTGGCTTCAAAACCAAAATGGGGCTTCGCAGGGCCAAAAACCGCAAAATTTTCATAAATGGAACAATCAGGATGTAGAAGATAAGATTGCAATATAGGAATTTTTGACTTGCATAAATCCAACTTCATGTAAAAAATTATAACAAAAACTATTTAAAAAATCATTTTTACAATTTAGTGCATAGTACAATATTGAAATTTACATAATATTATTGAAACAATCAAATGTAGCACTACTGCACTACTAATAATATACCTGACACATTCATTTAACATTAGGAAGTGCTAATGGCAGTGTTTCTCGGGAACTACTGGACTGATTTATTTGAGCCTTTTTTTTAAATGACCATTGTAAGATGTCAAAAAAATTTGGCTTCATAAAGCCAAAATGGGGCTTCGCAGGGCCAAAAACCGCAAAATTTTCATAAATGGAACAATCGGGACATAACAAGTCAGTCAATATTACTCGGATTTTGCCATGTATGGCACCATTCAATTTGTCTTAGTGAGGTGAACAATTTGATGTATAATACATTGACCTACATCATATTGTAAGTGTATTGTTTCCATAAACCGAGGTGAATAATTTGATGTATAATACATTGACCTACATCATATTGTAAGTGTATTGTTTCCATAAACCTATTTTGGTGATTTTTGGACTTTATATTGCTCCGATTTTGACGGTAATGGTAAGAATCTATTCGTATTAATGAGCTGAACAATTTGGTGTATAACACGTAAAGATATGTCGTACAGTAAGCGTACTGTAATGGAAAATACATGTCAAATTTTCACATGTTAGACAACCTATACAAGCTTCATTTTTTGCATAAAATTACTGATACAGTAAGCGTACTGTAATGGAAAATATATGTCAAATTTTCACATGTCAGACAACTATACAAGCTTCATTTTTTGCATAAAATTACTAAAATTTTCTGATTGCAACTGAAAATCTTGGTGGATCTTTTTTCTGTTTTGAAAAATTTTGTTTAGAATGGATTTTATCCAATGTTAAAATCAGCGAAATTTTTCAAAACATTGAGGTTTCTACAACCTCATGAAGTAAGGGAGCAGACGGTTCAACTCCTCCTAAGAGCAAAAAACATCGAGGTTTCTACAACCTCATGAAGTAAGGGAGCAGACGGTTCAACTCCTCCTAAGAGCAAATTTTTTCTTTTTTCTTTTTAAATAATTTAGCAGAAAATTTATTAGATGAACTGAGAAAATGTGGAATCAAAGGTTTTCGGCCACGTGAACACGAATTTGCTACAATCGACGAGTTAGCATATACATATAGTAATCCGACATATTGTAAAGTTTATTCAATAAGAAATTTTGGCCTAAAAAAAGGTAATGGACTAGTTTATTGGAAAATGCCCTGAAGAGGCAGGAAAAAAGACGAATATACTTGAGGTCTCAAACATCAAAAAGAAGTGTACAAGCATCGAAAAGCATACAAGAATTAAAATCAATTTTTAAAGCTGAAATATACTTTAACCTCTGAACTTCAAAAAAATCTCTTCACCAAAAAAAAAAGTATATTTCACAGCATCGCTTACAAAAATTAAACCCCATGCTGCTACTAACTCCATAACATTTTACTTGCTTAGCTGCACAACAATGAATGTATACTTTAACCTCTGAACTTCAAAAAAATCTCTTCACCAAAAAAAAAGTATATTTCGCAGCATCGCTTACAAAAACTAAACCCCATGCTGCTACTAACTCCATAACATTTTACTTGCTTAGCTGCACAACAATGAAGAAAAAACAACAATGTGAAGAAAAAATATGCCAGGCACTTGATAGCGATATGGTAAATGACCAGACAGTATAATGGTGGTTTAAGAAATTTAACAATAGTGATGAATCCCTCCAGAACATACCATGTACAGCTCCGGCCAAAAAGTTTGTCACATTCAACTAGGTGCTGGAAAGCGGAAATCATGATCGGCTACAGTTTCCAATCCATGTATCGTGCTAACGCGTTAGACGTGTCCCAGACGTATTCAATGTAGTGGAGTGGGTTAAGCAAAGCATGGGAGGTAAATTGGCAAGACTGATCACTCTAAAGTATTATGCTGGCAGCATTATTTTTTATGATAAGGTAACAGATGGATTGAAACCAAACGTATTTATTACGAAATTAATATTTGAAAACAGTTTAAATACAAGTACAGTGAAACCTGCTAAAACGACCACCTTTGTAATACGACCCCCTGAACTAACAACCACTTTTTAGATGGAACATCCCGTTTTGTATATATAAAACATGGTTTTCGATCTCTTTAAAACGACCCTTCCTTAACGCGACCGTGACCGGCAATAAAATCATATTTTTAAAAAAAATCCTGTTAAAAACGACCAGTACCAAAGGATATTTTGCTTTTTAAATTTTTGAACCAACCTGAGCCGCTCCGACGCGGCTGAAGTGGATGAGTCCAAACACGAAAGGGAAAGTCGGTAGAAAGAAGCATGGGAATGATTTGGTTTTGGTTTTGATTTTGTTTTGTTCTACTGCACGAAGCTGTCATCTCTTGCAAGTTACAATGGCTAGTAAACGCAAAAATACAATTTTAAATTTGAAAGAGCGGATGGAAGTCATCCGTACTAGCGAGCCCAGATTGTCACAACCTGATTTAGCCCAAAAATTCAATTGTGGTAAAATGCAGATACAAAAAATTTTAAAAAACAACTTATGTACATTCTGAATTTCCACCATTCCTCGAATTTACATCGCGTGATTCGGAGTTACGGACACGGGATTCTTCAGAGAGAGAGCACAGCACGCTTCCACTGTGACCATCTTGCTGATATATTAAACAGTTTATTGTTCTGGTGTGATTAAATACAAATAATGTATCTACTGTTACAGTTCAATAATAAGAATGCTATGTGAGGAATCATATGCACGGCCATCGGTCATGTGATCAAATGTTTTCAGCATTCGTTGATCATCAGGCTGTTTTATTACTATGCCAGGTTTGGCAAAATAGTTAAAAAATAAACAACTAAACTTCAAAAAAACTATTATGTATTCGTTTATTAATGCATGAATCAGATAAGTGCAGTAAATATCAAATAATATGTAAAAGGTACATAATTTTTATGTATTCTAAACATAATACCAGTACTACTGTACAGTGTTTTATTTATGCATTTGCTCATTTAATTACACTATTAGAGTTCATATTGATTTTATTTACTCATAATTTACAAAAAACTGTTGTAATACAATAATTTCTCTTTTTATTCCCGTATACATTGGCAGCACGACAAAATTTTCTATTTTTGCTATATACTGGCAGCACGGAAAAATCTATTCCCGTTACATGCATGCACAATCTTCTAGTCTCACCATACTTAACCTTTGTAATTGCCACGAGTACTGTAGTGAAATTTTTAAGTTTAGCAAGATAAAGTTTAAAATATAATGTCAGATAATAGCAAAAAGAAAATTCATAATGCCATTACCCTAAGCACAAAGATTATTATGATTAATCTTCATGAAGGTGTATCACAAGCTGAGATTGGTCAACGATTGGGATTTCCTCACACTAGTGTTAACACTGTGATCAAAAACAAAAAAAAAAATTATTGACGAAGTTAAAAGTGCTACTTCTTTAAACACTACTATAATTAAAAGGATAAACCTGTCGCTGAAATTTTCCTGTCGGAAAAAGGATAACCTTGTCGCTGAAATGGAAAAACTTTTAACAGTCTGGATAGATGATCAAACTAGTCGTAATATTCCCTTAAGCCAGATCATTATTCAAAATAAAGTCCAAAGTCTTTTTGATGATATGAAGATTAATAGAGGTGAGCAAGCGAAAGATTCTGAATTTGGAGCAAGCCGTGTTGTTTGATAGGTTCAGGAAGAGGTCAAACTTGCATAATATCAGAATGCAAGGAGAAGCAGCTGTTGCAGATAATATCGCTGCAGAAACTTTTCCACAGGATTTTGCAAAGATTATTGCTGATGGTGATTACACAGAAAGTAAAATTTTTAATGTTGATGAGACAACACTCTTTTGGAAAAAAATACCAACAAGAACTTTCATTGCAAGAGAGGAAAAATCCATGTCAGGCTTTAAGCCAGTTAAAGACAGAATAACTCTTCTATTAGGTGTCAATGCTTCTGGTAGCTTAAAGCTAAAGCCTTTATTAATTTATCACTCTGAAAATACAAGAGCATTGAAAAATTATGTTAAAACTAGACTTCCAGTGCATTGGCGATCAAACCGGAAAGCATGGGTAACTGCTGCAGTTTTCCAAGACTGGTTTGAAAATTGCTTCATACCAGAAGTGAAAGATTATTGTAAAGCAAACAGCATCCCTTTCAAAATTTTACTTGTTGTAGACAATGCGCCTGACCACCCTCGAACCTTAGATGATCTGTATTCTGATGTTCGAGTAATATTCCTACCAACCAATACCACTTCACTGTTGCAATCAATGGATCAGGGTGTTATTGCTACTTTTAAATTGTATTACTTAAGAACAACTTTCAGCAAGTGTATTACTATAATAGACAGTGAAGAAGGAACTGGTCAAGAAGTTTTGAAGAAGTTCTGGAAAAGTTTTACAATCCTAGATAGAATAAAGACTATACGAGATGCATGGGAGAATATTAAGCCCTCTACACTGAAAGGTGCCTGTAAAAAATTATGTCCACAGTTTTTAGATAATTTTGAAGGCTTTGAAAACACTGTATCTGAAGCAACTGAAAATATTATAGAGATGGCAAAACAATTAGAACTAGATGTAACACTGCAAGATGTAGAGGAACTTATCGAATCACATTCTCAGCCCCTTAGCAATGAAGATCTTTTGGCACTTGAAGAGCAGACAGATGATGATAATCTTATGCAAACACAGATGCTTGAAGAACCTATGGCTGAATCTAAAGGGCTAACTTCTAAAATTCTTTC
>AYEL01056279.1:0-34939 GCA_000484575.1 Olivierus martensii
TGGGCCATGGCCCATGCATTGAAAGTTCTGGCCCATGTGCTGGCCCACACTGAATATATAACCCGAAACGTAAAATTGAAAACCGCAAGAGTTCGACTCCACATAACCCAAGACGCCTTGTATTCCGTAAAAATGAAAATAAAAAAACCACAAATATAATTTAAGCCTCATCTCAAACCTTACTATGTAACTGCTTAAACTCTTAAATAACTACAATAATTCAGCACTATCTTGCAGTAAAAAACTTTTTATATTAAAAGCCTTTGCTAACGTTTTCGGTTATACACCATCTTCAGGCAACAACTTAAAATGCAACAGAATTCTAAAATAGAAGATTACAAGCTTCTTTACAGTTTTCTGTAATCTTCTTTACTGTAATCTTCTATTTTAGAATTCTGTTGCATTTTAAGTTGTTGCCTGAAGATGGTGTATAACCGAAAACGTTAGCAAAGGCTTTTAATATAAAAAGTTTTTTACTGCAAGATAGTGCTGAATTATTGTAGTTATTTAAGAGTTTAAGCAGTTACATAGTAAGGTTTGAGATGAGGCTTAAATTATATTTGTGGTTTTTTTATTTTCATTTTTACGGAATACAAGGCGTCTTGGGTTATGTGGAGTCGAACTCTTGCGGTTTTCAATTTTACGTTTCGGGTTATATATTCAGTGTGGGCCAGCACATGGGCCAGAACTTTCAATGCATGGGCCATGGCCCACCCGGGCCCACCCGTAGGTACGTCCTGGGTACAGAATACAAATTAAATAAAATTTAAGTGTAAGGAAAATATTAAAATATAAATTTAAGAAATAATTTATTTGTTTATACTGTATATAGTTAAGTACATATATGAATAATAAAATCAGACTGTCTTTATTATAAAGCCAGATAATTTTTTTGTTTAAATTTTTTTTAAATACATATCATAACAGGCAACTTTTCTTTTGTTGAAAGAAGCAAAATAATAATTACATGTTATTCAACATTGATATATAAAAGATATTTGACAAACTATGAAAATAAGTTAATATTGGAAATTAAATAAGTAAAAGCACGTTCGCTACTTGATAATGTTAGAAGTAGCGTGTGTCTACTTCGTTTAATTTGAATAAGCCTGGGAAGTGATGAATCATCGTGTTGATCACGTAATGACATGAAACACGTCGCGCGACTGAAATAACATGGCGGTGGCTATCGATGCATCTTACTCTGGTTTATCATCATTGGTTTATATTCCATTTCTAACTTTTTTTTTTTATTTTTCGATTTTCTACACTTTTTCTTGTTTGGAGTATTTTTCGATTTTCTACACTTTTTCTTGTTTGGAGTATTCATTCCATGTCCTACACTTTTTCTTGTTTGGAGTATTCATTCTGTGTAAACAATAACGTTGATATTTTTCTGAATTCTTATTTCATACCAGCTTATATAAATACGATTTTTATTGATATAAATACAATTTTTAACGTACACCAGACTTTAACTTTTTCGCTGCGTTTGCGTTCATTTTGGCACGCACTGTATATTTAGTTATTTACTATCTTGAGGATCTGGATTCAATTCCAAATCCCACACCTTATAAAAATAATAAACTTGAATAAATTCCAGTTTTTTAAGAGAGGTCTGGATCCAGGCAGGGCCAGTCCTACCATTTTTGCTGCTGTAGGCAAACCCAAAAAATGTGGATTGTATTTATTTTTTTCCACTCTAGTTCAGGAGGTTTTGACACTCCTAAATTTTGCCACCATACACAGTTGCCTATTTTGCCTACCGCCTAGAGTCGGCCCTGATCCAGGCCTGGCTCATTAACTAAAACTAGGCTAATAAAACCTATAAAACACATGTACATATGATATATGATGAAATTAAGCAAAAACTATTTGTATTTCTGTATTAAAACTTTATTTCCTACAATCAGTAAATTTTTGTTTTTAGTCAGGGAATCTTTTTGTAAGTATGGAGCTATGCATGTCAGATTTATATATGTCAGATCTACATAAGTCAGGGATTGCCTGTAATTATATACATAATACTCTTCTAATCAATATTGTTTCTGGGTTAAATAATATTTATTTGTCTACTATCAAATATCATTGAAGATACTGCTAAGAAACTAATTATTTATACAGGTTGACAATCAAAAATCTGGTAATCAATATTCCGGTTCCATCAATTTTCCAGCACGAATGTCGGAGTGCATTTTTAAATTTACCACATTGGCACACCATTGTTTTCTGGAGGTGCCATTTATATTTTGATGGCCCTGTACTCCAGAATTAGATGTTTGATCACGCTGGCAAGCCAGGATGGCCAGATTGGTTTTTTGACGCCAAATGAGTTCTTAGGCAGGCTGAAGAAATGAGCAGTGTCTGGAAGTGTATGCAGTGCATAAACATTGCTGTTAAATCTTGAGAGTTTATTAATTTTATTATTGGGACTAAAGATCCTATCTGCCCGCTCTTGTTATTTTTATTGTAGTATAGCATCTCTAACTGTATAATTGCCACTTTTGGCCAATTTTTATTAATTATTATATTTTTAAATGTATTCTATTTGTTGTAATTTCAAATTTTTATGTAGTTCTAAACGTGTTCCGTTTGAACTTTTATAACAGTCTAAGAACACTGCTTAGCCAATATACGTATGAATGAACACAAAACAGCACTATTTATATTTTTTTTTTCTGTATCAAAACTCCGCCTGATGATAGTCATAGACCAAAAGTGCTAGCGGAATTTAGTTAAATAAATTCTTTATTTTACTGCAAATAGTGCTGTTTTGTGTTCATTCATAAATGTTCCGTTTGTAATTCTGTTTAACTGAAGATGGTATTTAATGTACCGAAAACGTGTTTGCTTATATTAAACTATTAATTTTTATTCCTGACTGCTATTTATGCTTTTTAATTGTTTGGACTTCAGCCAAATGAGCTCTTTTTGGTGTTTTTTAGACATGGTTGGTGTTAGAATTTTTTTTAACATTTTGGTGTTTTTTCTGGCTTTTTTCGCTTATTGACATTATATAAAATCTTTGAACTTTTTTCAAGGATACAGTAACAAATTAAAATTCTGTTGAACTATTTTATTTAGTTGAATTAAAATTCTGAGGAACTATCAAAATTTATTTAAGTATTGAACATTAAAATTTCATTTGCTTTTCATTTAGTATTTAATTTTATTTCTTTAAAGCACTGTACAAGTAATCCTTTTCTGTTAAATATATATGTTATGTTCAGTAAACTAAAGTTAAAAGGAAAGTAATATTGCTTTTAGGTCAGTGATGTCCAATAAAGTGAATGGCCACTATAGGAGATCATAAAGATGATGCAAGGGTGCATCAACTGTTAAGTGCCCTTAGGGTTGGGTGCACCCCACAGAGGAAAACGTGTCCTGGCGTCATCGCATACAGTCACTTTCACTCTCTCTCGTCTTGTCGTCTGTCTGAGTCAGAACGCTTATTGTCATAGTCTCCCGGGACAATAGTCTTGTATCACCTTTGAGAAGAGAATTAAAATCTTGTTACATGTTGTTAAACTGTATATCTCGATGTTTATTTTCAATATACGACATGTAAAGATATATCAACTGGTGACGAGGTAAAAT
Organism: Olivierus martensii; assembly: GCA_000484575.1. Classification (NCBI taxonomy): domain Eukaryota; kingdom Metazoa; phylum Arthropoda; class Arachnida; order Scorpiones; family Buthidae; genus Olivierus; species Olivierus martensii. The sequence goes on from AYEL01056279.1 coordinate 3,598, forward strand.
CTGATTTTTTTTTGTCATCCTGTCATAAGAGAAATTGGTCATTTTTGTTCGGAATAGTCTGCATTCAAATATTTTTGTCTAAGTCAAAATGGCACAAACCAGTGATAACGGACAGTCCGCCATTTCGAGCTCCACTGTAGTCGGCTCCGGGAACTCATCCATTTCTTGTCCAGTATATAATAATTATTGTGAAGATATTATATCTTATATGGACAGATTGAAAATGTACTTTTCTTTTACAAATATTGATCAGAGTCAACAAGTCAATCTCTTATGTGTTGTTTTACCAGGGGAATTTACAAAGTTTTGAAAGACTCAATTTTTCCAAAATCAATATCTGAGGTGTCATTCAAAATCTGCGAAGAAAATTTGAAAAATTTTTATTCTCCCAAAAACTGTTTGATCGCCGAGAGATATAAGTTTTACTTACGACAGCAATCAGAAAATGAAAGTTTAACACAATACATCTCTGTGTTAAGAAGGCTGTCTTCAGAATGTCGTTTTGGAAAATTTTTGCATCAAGCATTACGTTATCATCTGATTTCCGGAATTTTGAATCAACAGCTACTTTGAAAACTACTGTCACAACCTGATGATCTTTCTTGAGATCAAACTGTCAAGATCGTTCAAGAATTCAGAACTGTCGAGCATTCTCATTCGGAAATGTCTTCAAATTAATTGTCAAGTGGCATTGATCAAAAATAAGCATAATCGCTCACAATCGTCAAATAATCGTTCAAGAAGTTCTAGTCAACATAGTCAGAAATCTAATGTGTCATCAAATTCGTCAAAAAGCCCATCCTCCATGCGGAGAAAACCACTCAGAAGGTGTGGATTTTGTAATATTAAATACAAACCGAAACTGTGCCCAGCAAAAGCTTGGACTTGTTATAATTGCGGAAATGTTGGTCATACAAGCAATTGTTGTCGCTTCAAGGAGAGATCAAATTCTGAAATAAGTAAATATAAGTCAAATTTTTGGAGGAAAAACCTTCCGGTAAATGTTGTATATGTTAAATGTCATAATGTTAATACCTTTTGCGATATTAAGTCTCAGAATGCAATGTATGTTAATATTAGCATTAATGATTAGTCAGTTAAATTTTTAGTAGATACGGGTAGCGTAATTACATTATTGTCATTCAATAAATTTAAAAGTTTATTTGGGAACATGTTATTGTTACCCTTTTCTGGGAAATTGGCTGCAGCAAATGGTCACAGTTTACAAATTTGTGGATTTTTTCAAGCGGTGATAAAAGTTAATAATGTTTGGTTTAGTTTGCCTCTGGTTGTGGTTAAACATTTATCTTGTTCTGCCTTACTGGGAAGAAACTGGTTAAATATTATAAAGCCCAATTGGGAATCCTTTTTAGGAGTTTGGGAATCTGTCAGCCTTTAGGGTCAGAGGAGTGTGATTGTAATATCATCATGTCGTCGTCAGAAAAGTCTAGGTTATTGACTGATTTAGCAAATAAATTTCCGTGTACCTTTTTAAAGTCAGCTAACGAGTGTCCAATTCAGGATTTCAAGGTAAATATCAGGTTAAAAGAGGATGCGCAACTGGTGTTACAAAGAGCTTATAATGTACTGTATGCTTTGCAGGATCAAGTCAGGTCAGAGCTTTGTCGCTTAGAAGAAAGAGGCATTATCACCAAAGTTCAATATAGTCAGTAGGCCTCACCATTAGTCTGCGTATCAAAAATGAATGGAATGTTGCGCTTGTGTGTCAACCTTAAAAAGTCAGTAAACCCCCAAATAATGGTTAATCAATATTCTTTGCCGCGAATTTATGAATTTTTTGATAAGTTTATGGGATCATCTATTTTTTGTCGTTTAGACTTGTCAAATGCATACTTACAGCTGCAAGTGGATGAGCAGAGTAAACAGTTATTAACAGTAAATACTATTGATGGCTTATATACGTATAACCGTCTTGTCTTTGGTCTGGCATCCAGTCCAGCTATTTTTCAAATGGTTATGGACAATATTTTGCGTGGTATTAAAAATTGTGCGTGCTATTTAGATAATATTTTAATCGGGGGAAGAGACAGTCAAGAGTGTCGGAAAACATTAATGGATGTCTTAGCGAGACTAGAAAAATTTAATGTAAAACTAAATCTAGATAAGAGTGTCTTTTTTGTTAGATCCTTGGAATTTTTAGGTTTTTGGATATCTGAGGAAGATAAACAACCATCCAAAGAGAATATCAAAAAGATATTGAATTGTCCAACACCATCAAAGGTCACACAGTTAAAATCTTATCTATCAATGCTAAATTTTTATAGGAATTTTTTTCCAATGGGTCCAGATTTGCTACAGCCTTTATATAAATTATTACGTAAAGGAGAAAACTTTGTCTTGTCTGCGGAGTGTGAATTGGCATTCCAGAAAAGCAATTGTCCGTTGTCTGAAAAATCCTTATTAATTTGATGGTATTTAAGTAAATGTAAGATACTGAAGAGGGACCAGACATAGGTCCGAAAACGTTATACCATAATAAACTCCTTTTTACTTGCTGTTAGAGCTGTTTTGACTTATCTTTACCATTATACCTAACAGTTGACGCGTCTGCGTATGGTGTGAGAGCAGTCTTGTTACAAGAGCAAGAAAATCAGCAACTTCCGATAGCTTTTGAGTCGGCATCGTTAAACACACTATAGTCAGTTGCACAAAAAACTATAGTCAGTTGCATAAAGAAACCTTAGCAGTCATATTTGGTGTCACAAAATTCCATAAATATCTTTATGATAGGTCATTTACAATTTTTACAGATCATCAGCCCTTGAAGTCATTATTTTCAGAATCTAGGAGTATTCCAGGAACAGCAGCTGCTAGAATTATTCGATGGTCAGTCCTTTTGTCCGCTTACAATTACAAGATTGTGTACAAAAAGGGAGCAAATATTCCGCAAGCAGATATCATGTCTCGTCTGCCTAGTGAATCTCAAGATCAAAATTGTAATTTTCTGTTTTTGTCAACACCACTAATTTCTCCAGAAACTGTTGCACAGCATACAATAAGGGATAAGTCGTCATCAGAAGTAATGAATCAGGTTAAGTCGGGATGGTACAAGCCTAGTGCCCGAGTTGAGGTATTATTATAAGTTATAAAATTTTCTGTCGGTTTCAAAAAACTGCCTGTTCTATGGTGACAGAATAATCATTCCAAAATCCTTACAGCCAGAAGTACTAAACATTATTCACCAAGGGCATAACGGAATTCTTAGATCAAAATTATTCGCTAGATCATACGTCTGGTGGAAAACTATGAATAACGATATTCAAAGAATTGTACAATCGTGTGAGGTGTGTCAAAAAATGCAAAAACATAGAAATAGATCTGTCAGGTTCCCATGGCCAAAACCAAAACACCCTTGAGAGAGAATCCATTTAGATTTTTTTTATTTTCAATGGCAGACATTTTTTATTATTACAGATGCATATTCGAAATGGGTTGAATGTTTTCAAATGTCTGCTATAAATGTAACATTGGTCTTGTCTAAACTAAATGAAGTTTTTCCTCGTTTTTCAACTCCGTCATGTCTTGTATCAATACTGGTCCACCGTTCCAATCAGGGGAATTTCAAAATTCCCTTTGAATTTGATTTGATTGCTCAATGATTTGATTTGATTTGATTTGCTCTTGATTTTTCAAAGTTGCTTTGATTTCAAAATTCCATTTGAATTTGATTGTAAATCAAAAGGCATTAAATTACGGGTAAGCAGAGCGTGCCAGTCCAAATATTAAAGCATATGTTGAACAAAGCTTTATTAGCAAAGAAACAACCATTGTCTGAAATTTTAATCACAATATCTTTATAATTATTGGTCTACGCCTTCTTCTGTTACAGGATATTCTCCTGTGTCAGTCATGTTAACGTTTGTCCCTAGCTTACCGTTATCAGTTTTAAATCCAAAGTCTAAAGTAATCAATGGGAAAGTTTGCAAGAAAGTCAGGTTCGCAATCGATTCAACTCAATCTACACATGGTAACCTTAAAAAAGTCCCAAGGTCATCGTCAGGCAGCAGCGACATCACTCAACAAAAATTTAAAATAAATGGTCCTGAATATACTAATTTAAAAACAGCACTACACGCAGTATAGTTACAACTTTTCTTTATTAAACTCTGCACTAATGTTTTCGGTGCTTCCGCACCCTCTTCAGACGCAACACTCCCACAACCATTACCAAACATGCGATCTAAAACTTCGTTGCCATAGCAACCCCCTTACTTTTCTTAGAAAGGGCTTTGTTTACATTACGTTTCCAATCAGCGCTACATTAAATAAACTTCACCAATAACCTCAACCTTTAACCCACAACATCAAACCATATTCATACATAAACAATAACATCTTCCCCACCCTCCAGCATTAATAACTATATACATACATAACCAAATACAAAGCAACTATATACAAATTCCAGCAATATACAAAAAATTACTATTACAAACATAACCAAATACAAAGCAACTATTTACAAATTACAGCAATATACAAAAAATTGCTATATATAACCGCACTTAACCCCCTTTCCAACTTTTACAACAACAAAACCATACACAGTCCCAGAGTCCTTTAAAATCTTCCTAACAAACATCCTTAAGTCCTTTAAAACTCCTTAAAAAAACAACACTTCTCACCCAAAGCCTTCTACACACTACTACTCTTCTTTCTACTCACGACATATCTCCATGCCGGGGCCGGCTCCCACGTCAATCTATCATTAACCAACACCTCTGTCTCGCTCCTACTCAATATCTCCAACGACTCTGCTATCATCGGCCTGGTATGCTTCAGTATCAGCTTAACCACCTCCATCTCATCCCATTTTACACTAATATTCTTACTATACGCTTCCACCGCCAGGGACGTGGTAAGCCTAGCCTGCTCAATATCTCTTCTATGTTCCTCTATCCTTCTTGTTATCGTTCTTTTCGTTACCCCCACATACGCAGACTCCCGATTCAACTGCAGATCCTTAATAGGTATTCTGTAGACCCCTTTCTTCTCCATCCTTTCTAGCGGGTCTTTATCGTTTCTCAACCTGCAAAATACTGTCGGATTCCTCTCTGGCGCCACCCGCGCTCCTTTTCTTCTTACCACCCCCTTCACCATTCCTATGTTCCTAAGGTGGAAAGGTACTGACACAAACCTACCACACCCTCGTCTATGCCTCTCCTTCCTCTCACCCGCCTCCTTTATACTCCTCTTAACCTCCATAAGAACTTGCCTGAGGAAGCCCGTCCTATAACCATGCTGCTCCCCTATCTCCCTTATATAAGCCAACTCTCTGCCTAGCCTTTCCTTGGTACCGCAATAGGTCAGCGCCCTTTTAAACAGACTCCTGAATGCTGCCTTTTTATATGCCACTGGGTCGTTTGACCACTCCGATATCAAAACCAGCCTATATGTTGGCTTCCTATATACATCAGTCTCTATTTGTCTTCCCTCCTTCCGAATCTGTATATCCAGGAAATGCACTCTCTTACTACTTTCCTGTTCTTTTTTCATCTTCAGGTTGTACTGGGTCAGAGTGAATTCCTTCGCCATTTCCTCCACCTTCTCTGCACTCCTCCATACTACCAAAACATCATCAATATACCTCACATACATTCTCGAATAGTAGTGTGTAGAAGGCTTTGGGTGAGAAGTGTTGTTTTTTTAAGGAGTTTTAAAGGACTTAAGGATGTTTGTTAGGAAGATTTTAAAGGACTCTGGGACTGTGTATGGTTTTGTTGTTGTAAAAGTTGGAAAGGGGGTTAAGTGCGGTTGTATATAGTAATTTTTTGTATATTGCTGTAATTTGTAAATAGTTGCTTTGTATTTGGTTATGTTTGTAATAGTAATTTTTTGTATATTGCTGGAATTTGTATATAGTTGCTTTGTATTTGGTTATGTATGTATATAGTTATTAATGCTGGAGGGTGGGGAAGATGTTATTGTTTATGTATGAATATGGTTTGATGTTGTGGGTTAAAGGTTGAGGTTATTGGTGAAGTTTATTTAATGTAGCACTGATTGGAAACGTAATGTAAACAAAGCCCGTTCTAAGAAAAGTAAGGGGGTTACTATGGCAATGGAGTTTTAGATCGCATGTTTGGTAACAGTTGTGGGAGTGTTGTGCCTGAAGAGGGTGCGGAAGCACCGAAAACGTTAGTGCAGAGTTTAATAAAGAAAAGTTGTAACTATACTGCGTGTAGCGCTGTTTTTAAATTAGTATATTCAGATAGGGTTAAGCAGTTGATGTAAATGAGCATTGATCTATAAATGGTCCTGTCTTAGTCAGTCATAGGGAGGAAAAAGGCCCAGTAAAATGGGTTACTGATAGAATTTGTAAGTGTTTAAGAAATGCTTATACTTAGTAAGAGTTAGTCCCATAAATATCATTAGAAAAGTCCATATAAATCAATTGCGGGTCAGTCATTTAAAAGATCATTTACATTCTCCTGTGTTTGCTTTTTTTGACGATAATTATGAATCATGTATTGCGGATCACGGATCTAAGGGTCAGTCAGGGAATTCTACAGGAGGTGTCCTTCTAAAACTGGCAGACAGTCTTACACAACCCAGATTGGGGTCAAGTTCAAGAGTCATGCATTATGGGCAGTGTAGTAGTCATCTGCGAAGGTTTAGCCATAGTGACTATACATAAATAATAATGTTGGTATAAATTATATGATGTAAAATTATTGTTCTTTTATGTGATAAATAGTTCCCTGAATTTAAAATTGTAAACACGTTATTGAAGATAAACATTGGTCAGTCAGTCAGTCAATTTTAAAGGCAATCATTGTATGTCACTGGAGACTAGCCTTTGTAATTAATAATACAACTTTTTGTCAACTGTAAGGTGAGAGAAGTGTTATGTCCGGTAAACTAAAGTTAAAAGGAAAGTAATATTGCTTTTAGGTCGGTGATGTCCAATAAAGTGAATGGCCACTACAGGAGGTCATAAAAATGATTCAAGGGTGCGTCAACTGTTAAGTGCCATTAGGGTCGGGTGCACCCCGCAGAGGAGAACGTGTCCTGGCGTCATCGCATACAGTCACTTTCACTCTCTCTCTTGTCTTGTCATCTGTCTGAGTCGGAATGCTTATCATCATAGTCTCCCGGGACAATAGTCTTGTATCACCTTTGAGAAGAGAATTAAAATCTTGTTACATGTTAAACTGTATGTCTTGATGTTTATTTTAAATATACGACACATAAAGATATATCAATATACTGCATATATATATATATATATACATCAAAAATCTGGAATTTTCGAAAATCAGAAAATCCTCAGGTCCCAAGGTTGCTGGATTTTTGATTATCAACCTGTATTCTGTAAATATAGAATATGAGTAAATTTAAATTCTCTAATTACTTAGACAATCAATCATCTGTCATAAAATAATAATTAGATATATTTTAATATAAAAAAATTTTGAAATATTGAAAATTAGTATTAAGTGCTAATATTATCAAACCATAACAATATTAACTGATCATTTATTATAATTTTAGTTTGTTGCCTATTGATTATATGTTGTATAAACTTTTTCTATGTTTGAGCAAGATATCAGATCATCTTTGAACTTGTAGATTTATTATTAAACTTATAAAAATTTTCTAGTATTTGAATTATATTTAATAAATAGTTAAGAACTAAATTATAATTTATAATTTTTTATATTTCATTTTTTTCCAGAGATATGCTTTAACTACTCCACCTCATACATTATTAAAATTATGGTTCTTCTTCTCTGTAACCTGGTCAGTCTGTGCTTCTGTAAATGATAATGGACGTAATAAGATAGATAATTTAATAAGAAAATTTGAAAATTCATATCCAGTTGAAAAAACAGTATATGATTATTTTGTTGATTCTCGTAATGTTACTTGGTTGTCTTGGACAGAAAAATTACAAGATGATTGGAAATATAATGCTAGGTTTGTTTTTAATTTTTTCATTGAAAATAAACAATAATTTGCATATTACCATATATATTTGTATATTAGCCAAGGACTTTTTCCCAGAAAAAATTTTTAGAAAAGGAGGAATCAAATTATACATGAGTCATCCAAAATTCAAAAAATTTTCTGCAAGCTCCTAAGATTTACCAACTCAGTTACACTGTGTTTCTGTCATGCCTTCACATCAGCTATATGCTCTACCATATTTATTCCTAACAAAAGTCATCATCTTACTGATTCTTTCTTTTTTTTGTTAAAAATGTGAATATGAGTGACTATATATAAATTAATAATAAATAGTTTTGTAAATATTTAAATATATAATACTGCACAGATATGAAAATATATGAAATGTACTCATTACATCCTCATTGCATTAATAGTGCATTCTATGGTTGTGGTTTAATATGCCATATTTTTATTTTCTAAAAATATCTATTTATTCTTAATCAATTTATTAAAAATATGTTGATGTTACATAACTGTTTATATTTAAATAAATTCAAAAATATTAATCTACTAAATGCTTCATAAATAAGATCAGGAATGTTTAGATTTATCTTGTTTTATTGAGTAAACATGGATGCTGCTAAATGCACATATCATCAGTTAATATTAAATGGAAATATAGCAATCACTGATATTTGTGATTGGCAATTTGTTTATTCTCAGATAGTTCTAATCATTTAGAAAATCCCAGATAATTATTTTTCAGCTGATTTCAGATATCAGATTTGTGCTTTCAACAACTGTGCATCTGTGCATGTGCTGACCAACTTTCTATTCCCATCAGTTGAAAAAAATTTCATTGTTTGTTTTGATTCTGATTTTTTTATCCTTTAAATTTTTTTAAATATTTCTGTTGAGATTTGGAAATGATGAGAAATTTTAATATTTTTTTGATATTTTTTTGCTGAATAAACATTTCAATGAAATCATATTGTGGAGGAATGCAACTGAATGTGAGACAATAGTGTCCTGCTCTTCATTCAGCTTTTTCTTAGCATTGTATCATATCATGTTATTCAATAATATAAGCCTGACATTTTGTATAAGTTGCTTTATTTATAACTGTAAACAACTGAGTTCTGCTGTGTCTAATAACACAAGAAATCATAACAAGCACTTGAAGCAGGATAAATACACTATTTTATTATTAGATATTGCAAAGTCGCGAATTTTAACAAATATCAATACTATTAAATACAACTAAACCTAACGGTCTAACGACTCTGCAAATTCCAGAGTTCGGCCTGAGCTCAGGTCTTTACTAAATTCTAACTTAAAAATAATTAACTTCAAAACAATCTAACAATAACTAACGTTAACAGGCAAGAGCAAAACCGGAAACAGGAAATCGGAACGTATAACTAGAAGCACCGATTAAGGGTTAGATTGAAAACAACAAACGATGTTAGAAACTTATACTAATAATTGGAATAAAATCTCAAATAAGTTAGATAATAAAAAAATATAAAATTTATTAAACTCAAAACACTTACAAAAAGTGTTAATTAAAACTTCATTTAAACAAAATAAAACACAATCAAATAAACAACAAAACTTGTTTAATCGAATTTGAATATCAACAATCAATTATTCACAAAAACAGATCTTAAATACTAATTAAATCTACTACCTCCACCTCTGATACAAAACTTAAAACAATTGTTGATCTTTACAAGAATTCGAATGTCACTTAGCCAACTTTACATCAATACAACACCTCAGTGAGTCGTTGTTAACGTTAGCTTTTATATCCGAGTGACGTACAGTCCCATGTTGCTTCATTTACATAAATATAAGTAACATGTTTAAATTTATTAGTTTACAGAGTAGTCAATTCATGTCATCCTCTTTACAATTTAATTATATACGAACAAAACATCAATATGAGATCATTCTTACTTTCTCATATTGGATCAGTGGTAAACGTATTCAGATTAGATGATGACATTATTACCTGGGACAGCTCTTCCGAAGGACGGTTTCTGATTCCGTAATACATGATTGCTAACTATTATGACAGAGAGTGTGGAAGTAAGTCATCTCTTAAAATAAAATATATGTTAGAAATTAACAAAAAAAAACGATAAATAATAAAAGTGCATAATAAAATAAAGTAGGACAGTTCAGAGTTAACTTCCTCACAATATATATAATTTACATTACATATATTAATAATACTATTGTTTATGTAATATATGAGATGCTTACTTGCCAAATCAATTAACTCCACAAAACAAAAACTAAAGAAAAATGATAAAATAATATACATTGTTTTTTAAAATTCCCTTTAAATATAAATATTAAATTCAAATAAACATTGTAGAATGTATTATTACAAGTGTAGCTTTTATCTAACGACATATAAACTGCAGATAATATATCCGCAAGATAATATATCCTTGGAGTAATTGGTATTTTTATTACAATTTTTGTGTGACCGATGGAGTTAATCAATTTGGCAAGTGAAAAGAAAAAATAATACCATCAAATTCAATCTGCAAAATATTTTTAAAAATAAGTTAATGCAGTATATATTTCAAATGTTAAACCAAAAGTTTGGTTGCTAGACAATGTCAGAGCATTGCCAGAACGAGGTCGAATGCAAAGAGTTAAGGTTTGTTCCCATTATCTGCCACAGAAAGCAGAACAGTCAAAAACCATCACAGATAAATGCGGGGTCAATTTCGCTTGCGAATTCTCACAGTCGCGATAAGTTTTGCTTTCCCCAAGATTCTTAGTGCCATTTCCAAGATTCATTTCATGTGAAACAAAATGGATGTTAATTAATGAAAGGCTCTCGCTGTTTACCAAATGATGCTATTAGCTGCAGTAAATGAGGAAACTGAAACAAAATCAAGGAAGGGAAAATGTTGGACTGAAAATATTTATAAGAAGTAATACGAACAATGTTTCTATGTAGTTTTGATTAACATCCTCGGATGCCATGTGTCCTATAAGACACATGGCATCCGAGGAGTTTAACTGTCTTAAAATTTTATTAATTAATTTTTCAGAAAAATAAATTTAACATTTTGGAAAACATTGTACATACATTGTACATTTTTTCAAAAACTTGCACGCCTAAAGACCCAATGTGTCCTATAAGACATATCAAATTTTAAAAAAACTAATCATGAGATTTTGAAAATTACATATTTTATAAACAAACATGATTGCTGTGTGTCAATAAAACTCAAAATTTCCCAAAATAAATAGGTTTTTTTTGTAGTGGATCCGAGGAGGTTAAGGAGATGAGATTTAATGACAGAGAATCCTGCCATCTTGATGGATCAAGGTTGCCAACAATTCAACGTTACAAAATGCATGGATTTCATTGGTGGATGTTATGTCGATGGATTTTAATGTCGTGGAAAAGTTGAATCCATCTACGGTATTACTGAGCGGTAGCGGTTTTTACACCATAGCATGATGGAAAACTGCGCTGTTTTCATCATGCGCATATTTTCCGCCGGGTTCCATGCTAGTGGGAAGTAACTTTAAGTCACAGTAGAGTCTCCATGTTGTTTGCCTTACTTTTGTATTTAATCATCTTTTATATTGTTTAATATAATAAATTATTTATTTTACAAAGGCGTTATTCTATTAATATCCACATATAACGTAACCGATTAATTATTTTTTTTATGACAAAATGAACAGCTTGCCGTGACCAATTAATTATTTTTTATGACAAAATGAACAGTTTGCCGTTATTATGATTCATTTTTTTATGACAAAATGAACAGCTTGCCGTTTTATTTAATATATACTATTGTATTAAAAAATTACTTAACTAAATTCTTATTGTTGTATTCTACATGAATAAAGAAAGATCTTGACTAAAACCAAAAAATTTATTGAATAAAAACTGGTTAGCCAAAACTTTCATGTAGGTGGTATTGCACCTTTCCTACACATATCTCAATTGATCCTTTCAATTTAGTGATTTCACAAGATATAAAAATATAATTCTAACTTCATTATATTTTTACATATTATTTAGGCATAATACGATACTTATAAACGTTTGAATTGCATTATTGCCATAATTTACACTTAGAATATGGAGTTAATTAAATTGGCTTCTGAAATAAATTATTTTTTATTCAATGGCCAAAAAATTTTTGTGATTTAGTGGTGTTAAGCTTAACTATTAAGGAAATTTATTTTTAATATAAATAGTTATGAGTCAATCAAATGTTTTGACACTAAAATTTAAAAAAGTTCAAAAAGTGGAGTTAATCAATTTGGCTTTTGAACGGCTCATATATTATATATATCTAATAATAAAATAGTGTATTTATCCTGCTTCAAGTGCTTATTGTGATTTCTTGTGCTTTATTATTCCAATAATGAACAGAATTTGAAAAATTTTTTAAATTATAAAAGAAATTATCAATTTATTTCAATGAATATCATATTGTTCTAACAGTTGAAATTGGGGATTAGCTTATATATGGCTTTCACAATTTTACTGATTTTCAATTCTGAAATCTGAAGGTCAGCTTATAAACAAGTATATATGGTACCTACTTTAGCAAAACAAATGAATTATTCACATACCTTATATACATTTTATATTCTGATTGAAAGACTGAGAGGACCTTATCTTCTATCATTTTAATCATATTTATTTAATTTATTTGTAATTTGAGTGCATGTAGATAGAATTGCTGTGGTCTGACTTTGAAGTAATGCTTCACTCCATTTCTTGGATTTTATAAATCAAAGTGTGGCAGAATAATTATAAAATAAACATTTTTTAGGAAACACTCTTTTACTTCAGTGTTGATTCTGTTATGGTCCTATAACACAAAAAGCTTTTAAGAAGATGGCTTTTTATTCATATTTTAAGAGAGCAGTTATCTATTGTAATGACTTAAATGATAAAAAAGAGGAGGTAGACTAAATTATAGCATATGGAGTTAACTATGGTTATGTGGGATTGCAGTCAGTTAAAGAAGAAAGAGTTCAACTGCCAAGCAGGCAGGATTTTTCTGGGGATTTGTCTTCAATTTATCGTGTTCATACCAAATGCATTTTTAAAGTTTATTGGCTGAAATAGAATTTAAATATAGGCATGTGGGTAAGTGACACTCAGAATCCAAAGTGTTGAAAGCCCATTGGAATGAAGACAAGTATATAACAATAAAAAAATTTAACATATTAAATAAAAAAATTTACATAGATAAAAAGGAACAATGATAAAAATATACAATGAGAAAAAAGGCAAAGGCTAGCTTAACAAAACTAATGAATTCAAAAAATAAACAAAAAATTCCTATCCAAAAACATGGGGGTTTTTACATCTGACCCATAAACATATCTTGAGAGAGAGACTGGACTTCTTTTTCTTCTTTCTTTTTTGAATAATTCTAGATGGATCAAAAATGAAGCGATAGTGGCGACAGAAGTATTAATGAAGAGTAACTCTGTGAGCGAGAGAGTTTGACTGTCCCTCTCTATTTTTGTTTTCAATCCACCTAATCGCACCAGTAGAGAGAGGAGTCAAACTTATTTCAGACTTTATTTGGCCAAGATGCACTTCCTCTCTTATACTGGGATTGGCAGGTGGGCCTTATTGACAGGATATTTTACAATATTGTTTATTCTTCAGGTCTCCTTGAAACTTTGTGAAATTGGAGCATTATTTCCTTTCTCAAGGCATTGTTTATGGTTTGACAGTTATAAAATTCTTCTCTCTTCCCTCCAATTTAAAGGGTCATTTAAACTTTTCCCAATTGAATTCATTAATTTTTACAGTTTAAAGTCAGATTATTAAATTTAATGAGTTTTCAAAAATAATATATATAGATGAATTTCCACTGTATATAATTAAAATTAATTAATATTATAAAATGAATTTCACGATTTCAAATTATATATATGTTGATCAGATAATATTCAACAATAATATATTTAAACTAAACATTAAAATAATAATAGAAAAATTGCATACAATAATTAAGAAACTAAATAATAATGTAAAATTTTAAAGATTATTCAGTTTGACAAAGAAAACAGTTCTTGGAAGATTGGCTGGTGGTAATTGGAACTTTGGTTTCACTTGTCTGTGGTCATAGTCCTGGCTCTATAAACACTTGTATATTTATTGCTGTAATATAGTTATTGAACAGATTGATATCATAAACTTGTAGAATAAATTAGACTCTAGAAAAACAAATGGACCTGGTTTCACAGTTATAGTAAGAAGTTTATGCAGTCAATATATTATAAGGTGAAAGCAGATATAAAAGTGAGAAATGCTGCCCAGCAAGTACAATGTGACACCACTATAAATGAGCTGAAAGAACTGCAAGATATTTTGTTCATTAAATTCTTCTATTATCTGATTAAAAATAAAATGATAAGAAAAGCTGTTAGAAAGCAACATAAGAGGATAGCATGCACTAGAGGACTGACTATATTTGATAACCTTAGAAATGAAAAAACCAAATGGGAGGAGGGTCTGAAAACGGGCCTACTAAATATTTCTATATAATTATGATTCCAAGAAAGAACAGTATTATAAAGGAGTAACAAAGCAAAACTTGAAAGATAGATTGCAAGAAAATCAGAATGATATTAAAGCAGCTAATTTCAATACTGCTTAGCAAGAAAATATTATGAAAGCAATATTGAAATTGATTAGGTAAGGAGCCAAAGTTTTAAATGTATGTGAAACTCAAAAAAATGGAAAATTAAAGGGAATGATAGAAATTACAAAAGAAAACTTAAAGGAAATGTAATTAATGATAAACCTGCAGAGAAACTTTCCACTGCATGGCTATTTGCTATGAGGAATCCTTAGATTAAGCTTAGTATATGTATATGAACATTTTGCACAGAATATTTGCTAAAGGCAAATTAAATATTTTATAAATTGTAAAATTTTGAAGTAAAGTAATAAAGTTTTTCACATAAAGCTTTTGTTATAAATCTGAAAGAACAAGGTTATGTTTACATTTTAAAACTTTTAAATTTTGTTCTGTAGTTCCAAGAATGGCTGATAATGCAGAATGCTAAAAACGTTTTTTCAATAGTTTAATAATGTGTTTTTATATAGTTACTGATAAATGGTGCTGTTTTCTGATGATTTATAATCATCTCCATAATAAACAAGTGTTTTCTATATGATTTCAAGTATAATTTTAATTTTTTTTTCAATATACAGAAATAAATTAGATAACAATATGTTTCTATGTCATTTATTTAAACACTTTGTTCTTTTTCTAATTTTAGAGAATTTTTCAATGAAATTATATTGGCTGCAATATTGTTGACAAGTAGAAGGAACACAAATGCCAATAATTATTATTTTTTACTAAAAGTTGTCAAACTCCAGGAATAAAATACTTTTTCTCTGTAAAGATAATGTTTTCCATAATTATATTTTATATTATAGAAAATTTTTGGAATATAACCTTCATAATATAAGAGAGAAATTGCACAGCATATGACCAAAAAATCATAAGAGACAATATTTCAAGCATTTTAAAAATATAGATTGTGACTATATTTAAAAATAATGATAAAAAATAATATATAATTACTTTTTAATATTTTTTAAAAAATTAGCTTTTTAATAAATATAAATGTTATTGTTAATTATTTTCTTTATTAGTAATCCTTTTTTTTTTTCAGTTTACCCTTCTATAGAATGATGGTACCAACAATAGACACTGTGAAATATAGTTTCTTAATAACTATGATGTTACAGAAAGAGCACCCAGTACTTTTAGTTGGGCCAAATGGATGTGGCAAAACATTATTTATGAATCATGCTATAAATAAACTTGATCCTGCAAAATACAGCAACTTTAAAATTAATTTTTCATTTCAAGTAATTTATAATAATAATAATTTAATAATTACTAATTGTTTGTTTAATTATTTAGATTATTTAAATTAATTATTATTAAAGCAAATAAACAAATTATAAAATCTTTATAATCATACAGGTCTAATGCTGATTTTCCAGACACTGATTATCAGGCACTCATTTAATCCAGACAATATTATTAAAGTACAGAATCCCACTATTTGTCCAGTACTTGAGGCAATCGTAGAGAAAACTTGACCTCTATGGAATACATCAAATAATTTTTTTGTCTTAATTAGTTAAAAATTTACAAAATATATAAAATATGATATTAAATATTCAATGATATATCTTTGATGCAATATCAGAAAACTTTATAAATATCCATGATTTTCTTCTTTATTCTAATACTTAATCTAAATATTATATAATATTATAATTTGAAATATTTTTTTTTAATTATATTATTATAAATTAAAATGCTTTGCAATCAAAATAGAACCAAATTAAAAATCCAAATTTTGCAGTAATATATATTCTACTATATACAAGTACAATGATCTCTTATTCTTACCATATTTGTTTTTATTATAGAATTAAACATATAAAATAATTGCATATTTGATCCTGAATTATGCCACACAAATTCCTATTTGAATACATAATTTTAAAAAATATCTAAGTAATAATAATACTCAAAAAGCCCTTTACCAGTCAAAAAATTTTATTCAGAAATGTTTTCAATGCACTTTAACCTAACCTAACCTAACCTAATCGCATCTCTAAAACGATGCAAAATATACAGATATACAGTTTTATTAATATATCGCCCCTCGGGAATGAATTCGTAATGAATAATTCCCTTTCTATCAAAAAAGATTGATGGGCAACCAGATCGGTAGTTATCTTCGATATTTGTGTCTTTAAACCACTTAGAGTGCGTGTCCATCTGAGAGAAAAACTATCGCGAGAGACACTCGAGACAGGATTTCTCTCAGATGGACACGCACCCTTATACCATTCATATGTACGGATTGGTAACAAAGCTTGATTTTCATACGCTTCACAAAGCGTAATAAAAGTCTCCTCATGTATTTTTAGTAATAAAAAGCAAAATTTAATTACAGGTTTGTTCAAATACCGACATGTTGGCCGGATGGCCGAGTAGTAACGCTGTCCGCGTGCCACGCAGGAGGACCTTGGGTTCGCGTCCCGGGACTGGCCCCGGAATTTTCAGAATGCTGGGTCCGGCCCGGCAATCTCCGTCCTTCACCATCCAGCCCCCCTTTCACGGGTATGGATGAAGCCCATGATTGGAACTAGCCCCACTCCTTAGTAATCTCCCTGATTGGAAAGCAGCGTAAAATATGCAAAAAAAACTAAGGTTTATCAGGCGGCCATCCTTGGAGATTCCAGGTTCAAATCCAGATCCCACACCTCCAGTTTTTCAGGAGGGGTCCTGGCCCGGCTCTTTAAATCCCATTCTTCAACCATCCGGTTGACCCCATTATGGGTGTTGCCTATGATGGAATCTGTAAGTGATGCCACAAGATACAGAATATCCCATGAGTTATGGCGGCTTAATCTAACTAACCTAACCTAACTTGTAGGCGGGATTGGCCGCGTGGAAACGCTTCGGGTTTCCACTCTGGAGGACCGGGGTTCGAGTCTCGGGTCCCATCCCTTGAAAATGTTTATCATGGGGTCCGACCAGGCCCGTCGATCTCCGTCCTCCACAATCCGACTGACTCCTCCGCAGGGGTGGGCAGCCTGTGGAAGTCTCGGGTTCCATCCCTTGAAAATGTTTATCATGGGGTCCGACCAGGCCCGTCGATCCCCGTCCTCCACAATCCGGCAGACTCCTCCGCAGGGGTGGGCAGCCTGTGGAAGGGCTTATTTCACCCCGCCACTTAGTATTCTTACTGAGTGGAAAGTGGCGTCATCTGTTGACAAAAAAATCGACGTTACGGGCGGCTGGATTGCCAAATCACGCCTTGGCGTGCCACGCAGGAGGACCCGGATTCGCATTCCGGGTCTGTTCCCGGATTTTTTTCGGGTTGCGACGTTACGGGCGGCTGGATGGCCGAATCACGCATTGCCGTGCCACGCAGGAGGACCCGGATTCGCATTCCGGGTCTGTTCCCGGATTTTTTTCGGGGTACTGGACCCGGCCCGGTGATCCCCGTCCTTCACAATCCGGCTCCCCTCCACGGTTGTGGGTGCAGCCCATAGATTGAAACTGTCCTCGCCCACTTAGTAATCTCCCTGATTGGAAAGAAGCGTAAAATATGAAAAAATGCAACGTTACGTAAACAGTGATGATATTCTTTTGGCGTGTGCAGCGAAAAATGACTGGTCCCCTACTGTTAGCTCTAGCGGGAAAATTTCTAATTTGTATAGTTTTTAAATTATTTACATACTTTCGTCTCAAATTTCAAATGTTACGTAAACACTGATGATATTCTTTTGGCGTGTACAGCGAAAAATGACTGGTCCCCTACTGTTAGCTCTAGCAGGAAAATTTCTAATTTGTATAGTTTTTAAATTATTTACATACTTTCGTCTCAAATTTCAATTTTTTTTATATTTTAAAAAATAAAGTCCTGGAAGTTTTTGATCCTACATTGTATTATAAAAACAGCACATTTCATATTCAACTTTCTATTATATTTTATCAGCTATATGAAAACTTCACTACAGTTTTATATTTGTTTATCAGTCCCTATTTAGAATAAAACAAAACTGATTTTTACATAAATTTAAATTTTTGAAAATAATTTGCAACTTTTCTCATCAAAGAAGTTAATGTCGATTAGAATGATTTCGAAAAATTTACTAATGAATAAGCTTAACTAAATAAAACATTTCTTCAGTAATTCATAAAAGCGCTATTTAACAAACGAAGGAAATTTCTAAGCAGAAAATAAATCTCAAAAGGAACCTTCATCATTTGTGAGTTCGATTGCTGAAAATGCATAGCAACAATCAATAGAGCATGTTAAGAAATCTCTAAACAGACAATTTTTATCGGCGGACCGCTGATGAGACTAAAGCTACGGATGTTCAAAATTCACAGAATAACTGGTATTATATAATTTTCAAGGTATATAATATATGTTTACGATGTGTACCTTAAGAATGATTGTATGAATCAAACGAAAATAACGTAACGATAGACTATCAGGTTCGTGACATATTTCACAAGTATTGAAATTGATGAAACTCACTCACTCCCAGTTTACAGCTCCAATTTTCCAAATATGATCCGATACTCTTTCTACAAAACTGGATAGCTTGATATCGACCCGAACCATTCATTACACCTGTTGATTGCTGCTTCAATTTCAATATTTGTGAAACGTGTCAGGAATCCAATTGTCCATTTTTACCTTTCTTCAAACGTGCTTGCTCATTGTTTCTTCCATTTTTGTCTCAATCACACAATCATTCTTTACGTAGGCCTACACAATAGTTGCAATTAAAGGAAGTATATCTATTGAACAGATAGATAACACTTATTCTGTGAACTTTGAACATCTGTAGTTTTCGCCTCGTCAGCAATCCGCCGATCAATGCTATCTGTTTACAGATTTCTTATGGTGTTCTATCGATTGGTGCAATACATTTTGTGCAATCGAATTCACAAAATCGTGAACGTTCCTTTTCAGGTTCTTAATAAATCATTGCGTAGAAAAACAGAAAAATTTAGAATTATTAGTGTTTTTATCAGATGTTGCTTAATCGCAGAATGTTATTTAATCTTTGAAATATGAAAAATATATTAAAATAAATTTTAATTTGAATAAACAAAGACGAAGAAGGAAAAGTAACTTTATAAAATATCAAAAAATGAAGAATTCCTCAAGAAAAGGCCGGATATTCGCATGGTAAAGCTTTGTCTTACAATCCTGGAGGATCCGGGTTCAAATCCGGATTCCACACCTCCGGTTTTTCAGGAAGGGTCCGGGCCTCCTGAACCCCATACTTCAACCATCCGGTTGATTCCATCATGGGTGTTGGCCATCCTGTAATGGGTTCTATAAGTGGCCGCCGCCAGATAAAGTATATCCCTCGTGAGATATGGCGGCTTAACATAACTAATCTAATCCTCAAGAAAAACTATAGGGATTAAATTAAATCTGTTCAATTGAATTCTATATGTTTCAATCAATAAAATTATCACCAGAGAAAGAAACATGTGCAATAATGATCAAAGTAGAAATCAATAAACTGTTACCTGTCTGTCTGATGATTTACAGTCCGTTAGCTTGAAACGATAATGTGATTGCATATTTGAACTAGCTTGCTTTGCTGCAAATTCATATAAGTGTTTATTTGGCGTAAAATCGCAATCAGCAGCTATATTCCTTACTGAAGAGGCGAAGATAACAAGAGTGAGCATCAATATGACTTTCATGATGAGTTAATACTTATTCAGTTGATAAGATGATAAAAATTTTCAGAAACACCATATTTATATATTCTCAGAAAATTCGTTTATTCATTGAAAAACTATTTCAGAAGTTACTTAATTCGAAATTATTGAAACGTATATTGTGCAAGTATATTTATGCAAGTATTCAATTATTTCGTAAATAATACTATGCAATAAATTACGGAATTATCACGTTTCTGATATGACTGATTAAAGCGTTTTGAGTATTAGAACATATATAAATCAAATTTATAGAAGTACAGTTAGTAAAATTATATTTTACTAAAATAATTAATTTCAAATAATTATTTTAGTAACCAGAGTTTCCATTTCGAATCAGTTCGGTCCAAAAAGAGCGAAATTTCTCTCAAATGAACAAATGACTCGAAGAACTCGAGTTTTTCCATAAATAAACTCGATATTTAATGTGTTAAAAGAGTTTTTAAATTGTCCCTTAAGAAACTTTGCAAACATTATGTATTGAGCAACTTGCTATATTCTCCAGTGAAAGGAAAGAATATAACAAGTTGCTCAATACATAATGTATACAAAGTTATGTATGGTAAAGCTGTGATTTTCATTCCTGGAGGATCCGGGTCCTACACCTCCAGTTTTTTTAGGAGGGTCAGGCTCGGCCCGTTGAATCTCATCCTTCAACTATCCGGTTGACCCCATCATGGGTGTTTGCTAACCTGTGATGGCCTCTATAAGTGGCTGCCGCCAGATGTAGTATATCCTTCGTGTGATATGGCGGTTTAACCTTCCTAATCTAACATAACGTAAAATTATATCCTCCATATTACAATGTGAAGAACAAATAGTGTTTTACAGTATTTTTTATAGTAAAACACTATTTGTTTCATTGTAAAAAATTTATTAATGAAAGAGAAATTCTAAAAAAAAGTTATTTCATTGAGTATAACCTGGCTTTGCGAATTAAAAGAATTTATAAATAAGAAACAAGCATTTTTAGCATTAAATGAGTATTTAAATTCAACTAAAGCACTAATGTCATATAAGTAAAACTAAGTTATTTCATTGAGTATAACCTGGCCTTGCGAATTAAAAGAATTTATAAATAAGAAACAAATATTTTTAGCATTAAATGAGTATTTAAATTCAACTAAAGCACTAATGTCATATAAGTAAAACGTAACAAAACTGTTATCTCTATGAAACAACTACAACAATAAACAACATTGAAGTACTAAAATTCAATAAACTGTTGGTTTCTTCTAGCCTTCTTTCCTTTAGTGGTCTGCCACACTTTCTTCTGGCAGAAACCTTTCAATATTTCTAAGCTTTTCTATATTACTACTATAAGACCACTATAAGACCTGAAGTAATGATCTACAAATCAACTGCGTCTTCAATAACCACTCTTACTACTCACCGGAAATTCAAGCTGGCTCCATAGAAATTCCTGTTGTCTTCAACTTGTGCAGATAGACTGTCATGTATATGTCCTTCGTTTAGATTTTGTTTATTTTCGTCTACTTTACAGAAAGACTGCACAGAAGAAGATATAAAGAAAAAAATTTGTAATCTTTTGTTATGTTAGATTAGTATACCTGTTGTTATTAAGTGTTATTTTTCTAATATTATATTAATTCTATTATAATTATTGTAAATAATTGAAATTGTTAAATTATTTTACTGTTAATTCTTTTTCAATTTTATGTTTATATCCATTGTTTTTGTTAGTTTAGTTATTATTAATTTATTTAATTGTTAATTTATTCGACATTATTAATTTATTTATTGTTAATTTTATATTTATGTTACTTAACTCTATTGTTATTAATTATCAAATGTTTATTCAGTATCTTATTGTATTATGAAAAATTCAATAAACTGTTGGTTTCTTCTAGCCTTCTTTCCTCTAGTGGTCTGCCACACTTTCTTCTGGCAGAAACCTTTCAATCTTTCTAAGCTTTCCTATATCCTTGTCATTTCCTTCTTCATTCTTCGATGGGCCTTTGAGTACGGCCTCTAAATCTTTCGTTCAACTACGAGGGTAATCCAGAAAGTAAGTTCCGTTTAGCAAAACAAAAAAGGAAACAATCATTTGGAATAAACCTTTATTAAATAATGAACTGTAATAGTCAGACTATTTTACGACATAGGTATCATCATTGTTTAAGCATTTATTGTAGCGGGGCACGAATGTTTGGTCCCCCTAGTCAAAGAACGATGCCGCTGCGATTGCAACCATTGGGTAACAACGGATCTGACCTCGTCGTCGTCCCGGAACTGCTTGCCAGCAAAAAAGGACTTCAGGTGCTTGAAAAGATGAAAGTCACTTGATGCGAGATCCGGGCTGTAGGGAGGGTGGTCAAACACTTCCCATCGAAACTCCATAAGGCATTATTGCATGTCATGCACAGTGTGTGGTCGTGCATTGTCATGAATGAGCAAATTCCGTCCCGGAGCATGCCACGACGCTTGTTCTGTATTGCGCGACGCAGTTTTCTAAGCGTCTCGCAATAGCGTGCCGCGTTGACTGTTTGTTCGCGTGCCATGAAATCCACCAGCAAAACGTAGTGTCGATCCCAAAACACTGTACATATCAATTTGCGACACTTGATTAGTGGCTTGGCTATGTGGTTGTGCATTGTCATGAATGAGCAAATTCCGTCCCGGAGCATGCCACGATGCTTGTTCTGTATTGCGCGACGCAGTTTTCTAAGCGTCTTGCAATAGTGTACCGCGTTGACTGTTTGTTCGCGTGCCATGAAATCCACCAGCAAAATGTAGTGTCGATCCCAAAACACTGTACATATCAATTTGCGACACTTGATTAGTGGCTTGGCTTTCGTCTTTGTTGGCGTGACATGTGCCTCCATTCCATCGATTGTAGTTTGGATTCCGGGGTTACGTACACACCCAGGTCTCATCACCAGTGACGATCGGGCTTAAGAAGGCATCACCCTCTTCGTTGTACCGTGTCAGGAAGTCTAGAGCACTGGCCTGACGTTTCAATCTCTGCTGCTCTGTCAGATTGTGAGGAACCCACAGAGCACACAGTTTTCGGAATTTCAATTTTTCGTGCAGAAGTGACCTGGAAATCTGAAAAATTTGCAGGGAAAGTGTGGTTATGGTGAAACGTCTGTTCTCCATAATCTTCGCATTAACTGCTGCAATCAAATCTGCATCAATAAAAGATCGCCGCCCACTTCGTTCGTTATCATGAACATTTTCACGTCCTTCATTGAAGTGCCGCACCCACCTTTGACCATGGAATCGCTCATCGCATTGCACAAATTTGTCTGTGAATTTTACAAGCTTTGGGGTTCCTCGCATTGAGAAATCGGATGACCGACCGTATCTCGCATGCGGCGGGATGCTCGATTGTTTTAAACATTTTAAACTCTCACCAATCAGGCGCCTCATAAGTCAGCGATCAGAAAATGGCATTCCTCGCTTGCCAATGATTCAGCAGAAAGAATGCGCATGCTCGAACTAACGAACGCAGCAATTCCGCAGCGAAAATGGCATTCCTCGCTTGCCAATGACTCAGCAGAAAGAATGCGCATGCTCGAACTAACGAACGCAGCAATTCCGCAGCGAAAATGGAAAACGGAACTTATTTTTTGGATTACCCTCGTATACCAACTATACCAACTATACCAACGTGAAGAAGAAGAAGAATGTATTGAGCAATAGAAAATTATTCCTTCAAATGCGAGCGACGAAATAGAGATTGCGTTTTTTTACTGTTTGTTAGATTAAACAATAAAGTAGTTTATATAATTTTAACAAACATGGAACGCTCTGTAACAAACTTCATGATATAAAATCATTTTTCCAGCTACTGGAGGAAGAAAGCATTTCTAAAAATGTCATGTGAAGGACATAGTCTTTATTTGTCAAATGTTAAAAGGTAAAGACTGGCGGCTGGATAGCCGAGTGGTAACGCGTTGGTATGCCACGCGTTACCTGGAGGACCCGGGTTCGCGTTCCGGTTCTGGTCCCGAATTTTTTCGGGGTGCTGAGCCAGGCCCGGTGATCCCCGTCCTGCATCCGGTCCCCTCCACGGGTGTGGGTGCAGCTCGTGGTTTAAATTGGCCTCACCCCCTTAGTAATCGCCCTGATTGGAAAGGGGGCGTAAAATATGCAAAAAATAGGTAAAGAGTAATCGATTTTCGATCTTTGCTACAGTGAAATTACTTTGAGACATATTTTAGAATAATATCCATATTTTATTGGCAAATATTGATAAAACGTTTGTCAGTAAAATAAGTACACTCTACTAAATAATGGCATTTTAATCGTTCTGTTTTTAATCTCTTTTTTAACTTTATTTGAAGAAATGTTATAATAATTAGGGGATTTCCTAGGCATAGTTTATTTCTTACACTATTTTTACGAATTAATATTTTATATTTACGATTTTTAATGAAATTTGTGTGTTGTTTGATTATTTTTGTTTGGTTTTCTCAATTACTCTTTTAAAGTTTTTGATAATTATTTGGTATTATATGCTATTGCATCTTTACTTCCTAGAAATGATAATTACACGCAATTTTATTACCGGTGTGAAGTTGGCCCCCACTTTTGAATTTTTAAATTTTTTCTTTTGCATTCGTTTGCACCTCGTTAGCACCTATTGCACTTTTAATAATTTCGTTTGCACCACCACCGTTTGGCCGCTAGAGCCAAAACAAATTTGGGGGCTAACTTCACATTGGCCCCAGTTGCGAATTTTCGAATCTTTTCTTTTGCACTCGTTAGCAAATCGTTAGCACCTTAAAACGTTTGTCAGTAAAATAAGTGCACTCTACTAAATAATGGCATTTTAATCGTTCTGTTTTTAATCTCTTTTTTAACTTTATTTGAAGAAATGTTATAATATTTAGGGGATTTCCTAGGCATAGTTTTTTCTTACACTATTTTTACGAATTAATATTTTATATTTACGATTTTTAATGAAATTTGTGAGTTTTATTTTCTACATTATCATCATCAAATGAAGACAGAAAACAAACATCATTTTTTGCTATCAGTTACAGAAAACAGTTATTTAAAAAGACCAGTGAAATATTTGTTTTTAATAATTGTATAATTGATAAATAATTGCAAAGTAAATAAAAAATTCTTGAAAGAACTTTTGTAAAAATACCATTCTTTTATATATAAAATAATTCTGTAACAAAAATTTTTGTTTATTGATTCATTCTTATTTCAAAACATATAGCAATAAAATTAAAGTCATAAAAATAAATGATCAAAAAATTATTTAGATCAAATTAATCCATTTTAACTTATTGTCCTTATTCATTTTATGGATGATCAATATAATCAGTAACTTTCAATTATGTGGAGAATAGAATTAATTCACCTTCATGAAATTAAATTATTTTTACTATATTTAGTCATTTTCAATTTAATTTTATTTATTCACTCAATCTTGCAAAGGGAAAAATTAAAAAATAATAATAATAATAATCACTTATTTTCAAAAACATTATTATTTAAAGTCTTTGCTCTTGGTTCAATATCAAGAAATATATTTTAATGATTTACAGAATTTTAAAACTGAAATAAATTTATTATTTTTATTACTCTTATAGAATAAGCAAATTTGTTCAGGAGCACTGCAAAATTGACCATTCTAGCTTATAATATAAAAATTTATATATACTAAAAAAATTTCAAAAATGATCTTGATAAAACAAAAATTCATACAATGCATAACAATTCATTAACTATATTTTTAAAATCAAAATTTCAAGATTTTTTCAGAGTAAATAAATTTTTAAATTAAAATTGAAATTTATAAGAAATTAGAATTATTAAATATTAAGAGGAAATATTTTCAATCAAATTAATATTGTGAAACAAATAAATTTCTGAGAAATAAATCCATTATACATAGATTTAAATATAAAATATCTAAAAGAAAATAAGTGGAAAAATAAAATTCTGCAAATTTTACAAAATTCTATTTAATATCTTCAAAACAAATACAGTCGATTCTGCTTAATTGGGACATCGGTTAATTGGGGCAGCCACTTTTTTTGGGCCAAATCTCAAAGAACAGAAACCAAAATAATATATAATTTAAACACTTAATTGGAACAGTAGCAGAAAAAGAATTTAGCAATTTTTGACATATTTTAGGGATTTTTCAAAAGTATGGCAATGCTACGGACACTAATATTTGGCAACGCTAGCATGATGCGAATCAGTTATCTATCATTGTGCAAGTATGCATCTGTTTTAGAGTCTATCGTTACCATACCTAGCATTTACAGTGTCAATTTTATTTAAAATTTTTAAATCTTTGCCAAGATAAGAAAAATGATTTTGCACTTTCAGGTAAAATTGCTTTGCTGGATAAAATTAAAAGCCAGCCATTTAGATTTTACACTTTCAAGTAAAATTGCTTTGCTGGATAAAATTAAAAGCACTATTTAAAATAAGCTATTGCAGACTTGCTGATATAACTGGTGTACCAAAATCAAAAGATAAAAGACAGACTACACTTGATGCATTTTTGCAGAATTAAAATTTGAAATTGTAAAATTTATCATGTATTATTATTTTTCGCTATTTATAGTACAAACATTTTGTATATTTTGGTTTAATAAAGCATTTAAATAAGTATGTAATTATTATTTTTACCTACTTATTTATTTACCTATGTATTACATATTTTATTTTAGAATTTATTATTAGTTCATTTAATTGGGGCAGCTGTTTAATTGGTCCAAAATAGATTAGTTCCAACGTGTCCCAATTAAGCAGAATTGAGTGTATTATGAAACAAAATCTTTTAGAACAGTAGAACTTACATGGTTAATTCATTCAAAAAAATTCCGCATAAATTAAATACTACTTAAGTCTCCAACAATGCTTAAATACAATATATACAAATGAGTGCATGGGTATAAGTAATATATTTTGCAAAAATGTTTAATGAATTTTTCATTAGCATTTTATAGAAATTTAACAAAAAATAAAAAAAATTTAATAAACAAAAATAAATTTAAACATCCACATATCTCTGAAACCATATAAGTCAAAATCATTTAAGTCAGGGACCTATGCAATGATAAGCAAGGTATACAGTTTATTTCAAGATATGCTATAATAGAAAATGTAGCAAAAGTGAAGTACTTGATGAGTAATGGTTTCTTGGAAAAATTGGGGAAAGTGCCCTCTGCTGGTTTTAGAGAGTCTAGTGCACTACAAACTGTTAAGTTAGTTGTTAATTATTGATAGTTTTAAAAAGTGTGGCTTGAAAAATTTTTCTAATGCAATAATAATTTTTCCTCTTACTGGAAAAATAATTTATTTCAATATTTTTGTAACAAAAATCTTCCAATTTGAAATGCTGTTGTTTTTATCTTTCATCTCACTGCATCTTTAGCTCATATATGCATAAATTCATCTTCAGAAAATTTTATAATTTTAATTTAAAATGATTCTCTACATGTTTTACCATTCTTATATATTTTAAAATATTTATATAGTAAATAAGTATAAAGTAACTTTCTAAAGGATTCCATTACTACACTATGAGATTTGTACTTAATCACTCCCTTTAAAGTTTCTATAATTAAGCTATTTTCCTAATTCATCATATGACAAATTATTAAGGTTCTCTGAATCCCAAAAACTTATTTAATTTCTAATAATAAATCATTAATATTTATAAAATGTCTTAATTTTTCATATTAATTATTTTTATAATCTTCAAAAAAACAATCACTATAAATATTTGTGCAATATTTTTATTTATCCTGAATTGAAATAAAATTCATTTAAATTTAAATTTGATATTATCACAACAATTATATCTGAAAAATATAATACTGAAAATGACTAAAAAAGTTCACAAACTTTAAATATGAATCTTTATATTTGATTTTATATATACAGTGGATTCTGCTTAATTGGGACACAGTGGGACTAATCCATTTTGGCTCAATTAAGTGGCTGTCCCAATTAAACGAAGTAATAATAAATTCTAAAATAAAATATGTAATTTGTAGGTAAATAAATAAGTAGGTAAAAAAATAATAATTAGGTACCTATTTTAATGTTTTATTAAAATAGGTACCTAATTATTAGCTTTTTACCAATCTCCTCTGACTTCGTCGACACTGGACTGCTGATATTCACACCTCGTCCGCTAATAATAGAAAACAATTGATCTAATACTTCTTCAACTTCTGGATCCTTTCCATCATGCTTTCTTTTGGATGTTCCGGAATTTCTCTCTGTAATGCCCACTCCTTATGCAGTTGATTTTCTTTTTGTAGGAGACAAGATCCTTTCCATCACGTTTTCTTTTGGATGTTCCTGGAATTTCTTTCTCTTTTCCATCACGCTTTCTTTTGGATGTTCCCAGAATTTCTTTCTGTAATTCATCACACTTTCTTTTGAATGTTCCTGGAATTTTTTTCTGTAATGCCCATCCTCACGCAGTTGATTTTATTGTTGTAGGAGACGCGCTATGGTAGATTTATTTTCTTTTGGATGTTCCTGGAATTTCTTTCTGTAATGCCCACTCCTTATGCAGTTGATTTTAGGAATTTCTTTCTGTAATGCCCACTCCTTATGCAGTTGATTTTCTTTTAATTTCTTTCTGTAATGCCCACTCCTTACGCAGTTGATTTTCTTTTTAAGACGCATCTATGGTAGATTTTGGTTTATTTCAGCGAATCTACCATGGCAGATATGCTATGGTAGATTTTGGTTTATTTCAGCTAGTCTACGATGGCTTGTATTAAATGGCTGGTTTTTAATTTTATCCAGCCAAGATTTTACTTGAAAGTGTAAAATCCTTTCTTGACATCTTAGCAAAGGTTTAAAAATTTTAAATAAAATCGACACTTGTAAATGAATATTGCTAGATACAGTAATGATAGACTCGTAAGTAGAGCACACTTGCCAGACTCATGACGATAGATAACTGATTCTCATCATGCTAGTGTTGCCTGATAGATAACTGATTCTCATCATGCTAGTGTTGCCGAATACAGTACTGGTGTATTATTTATCAACGATAATTTATTTATAATTTTACTAAAGAATGGATGTGCATTTCTTATCAATGATGATATTTACTTATAATTTTACTAAAGAATGGATGTTTGTGATGATATTTACTTATAATTTTACTAAAGAATGGATGTTTATATTAGTGTGGCGACAGTGTGTCGACGATGTGTATATAATAGGATGCGAAGAAATGACCTGCTCCATTGTGAACAGTGTGACGACGATGTGTATGTAATAGGATTTGAAGAACGACCCACTCCATTGTATTAGTCTGTATTGTCTTGTAGAAAGGTTTAACCTGAAAAATTACCAATACAATAAAATTCTGTTATATTTTTTATATAAAGATTTTTTAAGAAAGCACACAAGTATTAGTGTATGTAGCATTGCCATACTTTTGAAAAATCCCTAAAATATATCAAAAATTGAAAATTCCTTTTCTGCTACTATCCCAATTAAGCGAAAAGTTGTCCCAATTAAGTTGTAGTTATAGTTTAGTTTATTAGTTTATTTATCCACCCTACATCAATGATGTACCAGTGGGCAGCCCCCCTTTATGTCAAGAAATAACTCTCATTATATGTTCTAGCTGCTCTAATCCAAAAAGAATTCACTGTTTTCTCTAAAAAGGTAATAATATAATTGGGTATGAAAATAAAATCTAATTTTCTAGTGTTGTATTGTGGAACGTTTATATTCATATTGTCAGCTGGAAGAGCACCACATATGTATTTGGCAATTAGCTTGAGATCTTGATTTTTGATTATATTAGCCAAAGTAAGTAAATTGAATACATCAAAACCCTCGTCAAATCGAGACAACGCTCAGTTATTTTTTGGACAGAACGATGCCAAGTCATGTCAAGTAAATTTAAATACGATACTAAGCCAGAAGAGTATAGTTGTATTCCATAAGTGATTACCGATATAAAAGATGCATATAACCATATTCTTAGTATATATTTATCGGAAATATTTGACAGATATCTAAGGTGAAGGCAGTTTTTCTAATTAGTTGTTGAATCAAAAAAGAGATATGATACTTATAGGATAAATGGCTATCTAAAATGATTCCTAGATCCTTGTGAGTATGGATTGGAGAGAAATTTTTCATAATATCCATCATAATGTGTGTTATCTCCACCTCTAAGTTTGAAAACCATGTATTTTGTCTTAGAGTCATTAATTTCTTGTGAGTATGGATTGGAGAGAAATTTTTCATAATATTCATCATAATGTGTGTGTTATCTCCACCTCTAAGTTTGAAAACCATGTATTTTGTCTTAGAGTCATTAATTATTAAATTATTGTCATTGAACCATTTTTTGATTTTATAGAAGTCAGAAATCAATGTATCTTCAGAAGTGTGCATTATTTTAAAATCGTCGGCATATGCGAGAACAGTCGATTGAACTTTGTTGGCAAATACGTCATTTACATAGCAAATAAACAGGAATGCACTTAGCGCCGACCCCTGAGAAATCCCCATGGTTGGATAAAATTCTAATGGATACCCAGATTCGTTGTACATTAGATATTTTGTTTCTTTCAAATATTAAATAATCCAGTATATGAAAAAATAATCAAGAGAAAAATTGGTATACAGTTTGTTGAATAATTTACGAATATCCACAGAATCAAAGGCAGCGGAAATGTCGAGAAATAAGACATGAGTGGCAAGATGATTTTCCCAATTGCAATAAACAATTTCTGTGAACTGTATAAGATTCGATATCGTGGATCTGAATTTCATGGCATAATGTTGGTTGTTAGATATGTTGGTCTTGACACAGTGATATATATATTTAAACATCTCAAAGAACAAAAACCAAATATTTATTTGGTTTCTGTTCTTTGAGATTTGGCTTAATTATACGGTGTCACCACAGTGATATATATATTTAAACATCTCAAAGAACAGAAACCAAATATTTATTTGGTTTCTGTTCTTTGAGATTTGGCTTAATTATACGGTGTCACAATTAAGTGGAATCCACTGTATATGAATTATGAAATATTGGAGTCTGATTATAATTTTTTACATTTAAATTTCAATTCAAATAAAAAATATCTATTATAAAAAATTGTTAAAAATTTTCT